>JAGRRF010012897.1:26036776-26060441 GCA_019097615.1 Morone chrysops
AAAGCAAGGGAGTACGGACGGATAGATGTAAATAAGAAGTGAATAAAGAAGTAAGTACAAATAATAAATGAACAAATAAAAACAAACAGAAGGAGAGATATGTCATATAACAGAAATTATTTTAACTCAAGATCCACTTCACTGTCTTTTTCTCTTCATTAGCGAATGGAACCGACTCAGATGTCATCGTGTGATATCAGGTGGTTGTATATTTCTCTGTCCTACTCGGTTCTGTTTTTATAAACCTCAATCATCGTGGATAACACCTTTAATCACCTGATCATGTATCACTCTTCAGGTCTGTCAATGAAAAGAACAACAAAGAAGTAGCAGCATATATGTGTCACATCAGTGAGGCTCGATGCCAGAGCAGCATGGCTGTGGTTATTCACAGCCCCTGTATCATGAATCTGTCACATTTACCTGTAATTCATAAACTGCCGTGATATTTCAACCAGCATTATTTATGTTATATCTATAATCAATGATTTAGTTATTAGCATATGCATGCTTTTTGTTTCTTGACCCAATGCTCCACACTTTGGTTTCATTCAACACGTTCTCAATCCCAACTCAGCGAATACTGCTGCTTGGTCAGTGGCCAATTCAAAATATTTATATTATATTATATATTTCTGGATGTGTAGGTCTCCATGGTCAAGTATCACTATCTTTAGTCACAAAAATTAGGTTGGGATTAAGAAAAGATTGTAAATTACGTTACGTACCAGACGTAATTTAAGTACATTCATAAAACGTGACTTACATAATGTAGGATACCTGATGTTCAAAGAAGTGGAGTTTTGGTTTTACCTAGAACACAAAAAGCAGTTAACTGGGTTAAAATCCAGAGATTGTTCAAGCAATCCATCCAATCCAACACCTCCATGTACAGATTTCCTATGTCACTTTGACTGCAGTCGCATCCACAAATTACCCCAGAGAGATACCAACGGTGTCATATTCTGAAGTGGCGGGCCACTGACCAAGCTGCTGGTTGGACAAGTTGGGAGTGAGTCTGACAAGTCTCCTGAACTAATTCCATTTGCTAAGTAGAAAGGCACTTAGTGCAGACTTCTGCCAAGGCCAATAGTCCAGTACTCTATGATATGCAGTTCTGCACACCATTACAACAAGTTCCCGCAGGTTGGAAAATCCCAAATTCCAGAATACTCTGGAAAAATCACATCCCTGACTGCTTATTTCATACGTACCTGCTGCTTTTGTTTCTACAGTGATGTCTGAGGTGGCTGTTATGTTTTGTTGTATGTTTAGTCACAGTGCGCTATTCACTTCAGCCTCGACAGGTTTGCGCATATGCAGCGATTTCAATTCCTTTTTTACACAGGAAAGTGGAAAATTACTTGTCTATCTGCCATGTGATTCAGATCTGCTCCAAAAAGTAATGGGCTCTTCCTTGGCCGAGGTTACAACTCTCCACCAAGTTTCATGAAAACTGGGCCAGAAGTTTTTCTGTAATCCTGCTGACAGAGGTAATGAAGATCAGGAAGTAAAAGTTAAAATCTAATGGAAAGCTCAGAAAAAGTTAGTGAATGTTGAGTCCAGATCATATAGTGCTGATCCCATGGTCAATAAAGAAAATGTTTATTGTGGAGACAAAAACAAAAATTGTCCTCTTCACTGATTCATTATCACTCTGGATATATCACTGACAACTACAGGGAGAGTCCAGAATACAAAATCTATCCATTTGATGATTCATAATTTTAAGTCTTTGTTAAGATATTTGAGGTTGTTTGTTGTGTTGTAAAGTCAAATATTCATCTCAGTGTCTGTCACTCAGTGTTGAGCAAGATCAACCCGTCATGTTCTTTCTTTTCAATACAATTCTTCTGCGTTTCACATTTTTCCTGATCATTAAACAGACTATTCTCCTTTTACTCATCCAGCCTGTAACTTTTTGCTTTGAAAGCTCAGTTACAATGAGCAGTGATTGTCAGATATCACCCGGTTTGAAGCTTTAAATTCTTAATTTGTGTAGTGTTATAGCAAAGTTTTGTTAAAAAAAGACATTTGAAGTCACAATTCTAAATTAATTCAATTTAAGAACATAAGATGTGGACAGACATTTTAAAAAGACAGACCAGACACAGACGCAAACCCCCGCACAATCCTCAGCGATGTTGAGGTGAAGCCTGTTCTGTGTTTGGGTGTGGAAGATTCATTAACGTTGAGTTAATCCTGTGGAAGCACAGACTACGCTGTGGGTTTTCCTCAGTAGAGCTCAGGTAGATTCCCCCTTCGTCATCCACCCAATGAAATCCCTGCTGTTGCTATAAGATACTAAAGAGCATCCATCCGAGAATACAAACAAACCTCTTAGCAACTCATGCATCGCTGCTCATCTTCATCCAAGAGTTTTATATGAACGGCTATAATCCTTTTTAGTTCCTCTGAAGGATCATTGTTAAAGTCCTGTCCATCATCTCAAGGCAATGTTTAGCTTTGACATAATCATAATAATGGGGGAATTCCCACATTTATCTCAGTATGAACCATACATGCAGACAATTGTCATTGATATTTCATTTGATTTCGAAAAATCAGCCACTACACATTTACTTAGTACATTTCCATGTCCTCTAGAGCTTCAGGTAGTCGGTCTGAGCCCAACCTGACACAAAATCCCATCCTATTTTAGAATTTCGAGTTTGAGTTTCAAATCTATGGACACAGAACAAAGATAAAGTTTTTACTTATCAGAACAGGTCAGACCTCTTGAATCTAAAATGTATTCTGATGTATTTTCTGCTAATGTTGGTCCTCAGCTTTTTCTAAGATTGATTTCCCCCTGATAATGAATGTCAATGCAAAATGGCATCTCTAGAATGACTCAAGGGACATCAAGCTTGACACACAGGAAGATGGATAATACACTTAATCGACCAAGAGAACAATTAAGAATATCTGCAGTTGTTTGAAATTAGATTTCTCCATTAGGTTTAGGTTTAGATTGTTCACCTGATGTGGCCACAGTGACGACGCCCATCACCTGAGTGTTATTTTGGCAATGGAGCAAGTCTCGTTGGGAAACATGCGCCTCAGACGAGGTTAAAATCGCATTTTTCTGTTACCTTAGCGACTGTCTGGCTCGCTGCCTCTCCTTTCCCTATCAAAACCACTGTCTGTTACCCAACCTGAGTAACAATGAGCACTAATCACAGTTAATGCCGCAGTGATTAGCTGCGTACAGAGCCGCAGCATGAGTCATGCTCAGACAGACACAATCGAAAGCAAGACGGATTTTAGCACTAATAACCTGCTCTCCAGCCCTCCACACACACTTACAGAGAAACACACACATACACTAGATAAAGATGGGATGAGCAAGAACAGACATAGTACAACACACACATTAACACACCCTGAGTAGGTGTGTGTTGCCGTTACAAACACAGGAGAGAAAAACAGATACAGACAGACTGAAAGACAGACAGGCAAGGACAGGCTTACACACACAGACACACACTTGCACAAAAATACCACACACTGTGCAGGTATTGGTCCTTCCAGGAATCTGCATCATGCGAAAAGTTATTAATAAAAATTCAAACAGAAAATTAGCTAAATTTTAGCAGGTAGTTGCTATTTTTAACTAACAACCCCACTAATGCAAAAATTAAAACTGCTGTTATAAGCCCAGGTCCAAGAAAGTCGATCAACATTAAGACACCAACAAATGTTTTCTTAGGTTGTCTTCTTTGGCTCTGTATGGTGACCACGTCAGCAAACTTAACTCTCTTACTACAGTAGTCCTCAAACTGGGTTCCACGGACCAACAGAGGTCCTTGAATGGGTTGTACAGGTTCCCCAGCAAAAGGAGGAATAGAATACCTTTATCACATTTGTTGGAAGTTGGAAGGACAAGAGAAGAAACATGGGTGGAGTGAATTGGAATAGACTATGCAGAGAGAGATTAGGTGCACGTCTTGTTTGTCTTCAGTAAGAGTCAATGTATTAGTTTTTATCTCTTATGCACAAAACAATAAATTCAGTTTAGTAAAAGTAAAAGAGAAGCTATTTTAAGTTGTTTAAGTATTTAAATAACATGAGGAAAAAACTATGTAACAGACACAGATGTTTGAATGACAAACCATTTAACAGATACATTATATGAAATGTATTCCATGTCTGAGAATGGCTTTACTTTTCAAAAAAATTATAAAAAAATTATAAGATTATAAGAAATTTTTTTTTTGTTTCTTTATTCTTATAAAGGATAATGTTATGAAACAAAGAAGCATCAAGCAACTCTCTACATTAAGATAAACCTTTTTTTTTACGAAAAAAGTTTTACTAAATGTTTTATTAAATGTCCATCGATCTATTGTATACGTATAGTGAAATAAAAATCTATTCTGGGTGTTTTCTTTGCACTAGTCTGAAAGAAGACATGTTATGGGAGCAAATTATCCTAAAATCTCAAAATGACCCATGCACAATGTTTCTGCCTTTAGTGTCGCACCTTAAAAGATGATACCAGAACCTCAGGATCTACTTTACAATGTCAGAATTTGATATGCTACTAAGAATTTTGGAAGCTCACATAAGAAAAACCACACACACACACACACACACACACACACACACCAGTAGATGCCATCAGTATGGTAATAACTAATAAAAAGGAGCTGTAGTAAGATAATGTCATTAATCAATAATTCTAGGCCACAATAATCACAAATGTCCATGTGATGGTGTGTCTGACATTTACATGTCTCTCCTCTTCTGTGATATACACACACACACACACACACACACACACACACACACTTTCTGTCCATCAGGATCAGTGGCATCCTTTTCCCTCGTCACGTCTTTATTAATTTTGTCTGTTTTGGACCGCAGCTGACAACTGAGCTGAGCATCAACACGCGACACATCAAAAACACACCAAGCTCTCTACCATCATGTTGGCTCCCTGCCTCCGGAGGAGCAAAATGGCCACCAAGTTGTTGTCTCATTTCATCTTTGGTTGTCATGGACATAAACTCTTATCTCTCTTTTCTTTCATTCATGTAACATATAAAGCATATACATGCCTTATGTATTTTATATTACCTACTTTACAGGTTGTTTTTTTTTTGCTAATTGGGAGTAATGACGGCATAATTAAGCACTTTATCTCAGAAAACTGGAGAAAATGTTCTGGTTGGATCAGAGCTGGTAAGTAAAAGCATAACTTTAAACCTTAACTTAAACTTTTATAACCATAAATTAAAGGCTACCTGAAATAAATGCACCCTTAATCAGAGAGAGAGAGAGAGAGAGAGAGAGAGAGAGAGAGAGAGAGAGTGAGAGAGGCGAGCTTGATGTTGCTGTCATAGATCACGTGCAACAATCACTTACAGCAGAGTGAAGCCCACACAGTCAGAAAAACCACAGACAACCACATGTCTGTGCACACACGTACACACACATGCACACAAAGAAACACACCCATAACCTGATCTACACACAGAAACTCACACATAAAACACACACGTATCTACCAACACAAAACAAGTCTGCACAAATGCACAGAACATAAAGTTCAGACAGTGAAGTGCTCACACATGCACACACATAGAGGCACACATAATGTGTGGGTGCAACTGACACTAACCAACAATTTACAAGAAATCTGAGCAACCCAAAACCACAGCTGATCACTTCTACCAGATGTTTCAGTCAGCTAATGCTAAAAAATCTACATACAGATAAAAGTGATTTCAGTCTGATTTCATGAAGAACTCTTGTTTTATTAAGGAAAATGAATTTTCCAAACAGGGACATTTTCTATATTATTGATCCAAGTTATAATAATGCTACAAACGTCTGTTTATTGAATCTTTACAGTACTATACTGTAAATTTCTCCCTAGAAAAAAAATATTAAAATTAAATGAGCATTGTTTTCTTTACACAAAAGAAAAGCTGCACCTTTTTAGAGAATGGGTGTGTTGTGAAAAAAGCATGTGTCACACCAGCAATGAATCATCTTTTCCAAAAACTGGTGACTATCAAACTTTGATTTTGGACAAATCTGGTATATTTTAATCTGCTCATTTATCTTAAAAGGCTTGAAAGAACAATGTGAGGTGGAGAAATATCCCACCTGCTTCACCATCATTGGGAGGAAACAGGCAGTGTTTACTTCTGCCTTAAATATGTGTTTTCTACTTTCTGCTGCTTTCTTGCAGAGCTGCAGTCTCCCTATTGAGGAAGAGGGACAAATACTCCTGATGTTACAGAGGAACAACCAGCAGGAGCTGGCTACTGCTCGCTTGGAATTATCCAGGGTCACATCCAGATTTGATGCCACACAGGCATCCAGGTCATTGACCAAGCTGCAGTATTTGATAAGTTGGGAATGAGAACATGTAGAGGTAGGAGGAACAACAGAATATTTGGGTGTCATCAGCATAGTGGCGATTTAGGAGAAGAAATTAATGACCAGCCAAAAAACAAAGCTATATTAAGGTTAAATGTAGCAAGGTCAACCAGATAACCTTGTGCATTTTCAATCATTAGAAACTACAAATTGCTGTCTCTTTCAGGTGCCTCATTAGACCATTTCCAGTAAATATAAGCAAGCATTTCTAATTTAATATCTGTTGTCTGCTTGCATATATTTTACTGACCATGTGTATCACCTGACTTGTGTCTCGTCTGTATGATAGCTGTGTGAGTCAGACAGTCAGACAGATGGACATGTGGAAGTAACTGACCTGGATCCACAGAGGGACTTTCCACCTCTCCTCTTCCCCCCTCACTCCTTCCTCCTTACCCCCAAAAAAGTATTTCTGCTTTTTCATCAGACAGAAAAGAGTGAGAGGAAAGTTAGGAGAAGAAGGTGTTAACAGATAGAGATGAGGGCTCAGTTTTCCATAACTTGTTTTTATTGGCTAAAAATATGATTTCTTTCCACTTGGTCAGTGTTGATTTTGTTTCCATCTGGAAACAATGTAACAAAATGAATGCATGAAAAAAGTTTATTAAACACATTCCGCCTTATTTCTGCTTTGTGACTCATTTGTAAAGTTCCCTTCTTTTCTTTGAATTCCCCTGAGAAATCGACAGATTTTTGGACTTACCCCTGAGTCTGTAAGCCACGAGAATCATTTTCCATCTTCACTCTGCCTGTTTGATCTCTCTCTTTATCTTTCCCTCTCTTTGCCAGAATTTTGTTTCCTTTGATATTTTCCAGCTATGTCTGATATGTAGTGCCTTGCACAAGGATCAAGAGTGGAATGGGTTCCCAGCCAGGGTTTGAAACCAGGATCCTTTAAGCAAAAAACCCAAAACCGAGTAAGGAGAAAAATGTGAAACCTACATGTTGCGACGACCCTATCATTTGCATAATAAACAAAAATCATCTTTAAATCCAAATGCATCTAAACACCATTAGCTATTTACACTTAACATATTTTATAAAAGTAGGTGGTAAATTGCATTGCATATGTTTCGCATTGTGAATTGTGCCTATTCAAACAATAGATCCTATATTAGGAACTTGAATTGGTGTGGCAAAGGTTTTTTTTTTCTCAAATGTTCTATATTAGTGTGTATGAGCAGTATAATACAGAATTGTTTGAGCTGGTTGACACAGACATAGAGGTCAGGTATAGTAACAGGGATATGCCTATCTGGTGAGGAAATAATGCCTGCTTTTCTTGAGTATTGATGTACTTTGACGGTGGGAAATAGGATGTATTCTTGTGTTTTGCCAGGATACCAGACAAAAAAGACGCTTTTGACACAACATGGTATGGCTCGACATGACTCTAATGACTCTACATGCATTTTTTTTGTTTTCCATCCACCACCTCGTTGATACTAAAAGGTGACTTGAAAATCACTGATTGGTCCCCGAACACATCCTGCACAATTTAAACCGTCAACAGCATCCACCATTTTTTTATTCCTTTACAAATTGCAGCCCACCAGCATCAACCGATGAAGTGCATACATATCAAGAACACTACCCCTTCATATCTTCTGGTATAAGGATAGCAGCTCCTATTTGTGTGTACGGTTAATGTTGGTCGAGTGAAAGAGAGAGAGCAATGAATGCGAATGCAATCTGGCAGCAAATATACAGTGAAGATTACAGTTTGTCAGTGAATAAAGCCTGTAGCTTCTCGAGATCAAGGTAAATCTTAGTTTGTTGTTTCCTGGTTGCTTCCCAACAACCAGCTCCTCCTGCATTGATGGGGTGCTATCCAAAGTACTACCTACAGGGTGAAACCAAACAGAGGTACCAAAGGCGAATAGAGTTGAGTTGAGTTGATCCCTACCATAAAGTTGAAATACGGAGATCACCTCCCTCGAAAGAACAAGTAGGAGCACACATTTAGATATGCACCACTAAGTGTGCTGGCTTCGGCAGCTCTCTTTAAAACAGTGACTAAAACATCACACTGTCCAGTGATCCGTTGACGTGATAAAATGCATCCTTTAAAGAGAGCTTTCATGATGTTAACGATGTGAGAGAGAGAGAGAGAGAAAACAGAGGAGCAGTGAGGCTGAGTGGAGGAGGCAGTGGTGAAGTGGAGGAAACCGCACACACACACTGCTAACACTGATGTGGTGAACACAAAACTCTGTCATCTACCCACATACAACCATATATACACATACATACAGTTTACAGACGTACAGAGACAATAGTCTATATTCATTTTAGATACAGCCGACAGGGATAGTTTATCCACAGATGAGCACATACACAAGCATACACAAGCACACACAAGCAAGAATAGCTGGAAAGAATATGTGCCATCATTTCATTACATGCACATAGACTATAAAACTGCATAAATAATAATTTAAAACATTTTTCTGTTTAAGACCTAAAGATGTAAGTTACTTAAAACAAAACCGTACCATGTTTGCAAAGTTTTCTGTCCTTGTGCTTCTTACCTGGCAGGACGTTGCAGTGGAGAAGTATGGGTATAATACAAAGCAGCCCTAATTGTATAATGTGAGAGACACATGAGAATAAATGAGATCCTATACTCATCTCTTCCTCCTTCCTGAAGTTCTGTGTCTCCTCTGAAGTGCAGCTCTTGTCCAGAACAAGCAGAGAATGAAAACAGGCCCCATGGACAGACAGACCTCTATTGTTTCTGAACATGTTTGAAATAAAAGACAACAGCAGAGGTTTTTTTTCCTCCTGGGACCGACAGCACATGGAAACAAAGTCACAGTACTGATCCCCCAATCCAACCTGACAGCCTGTCTGTCTGTCTGTCTAATTTCTTTCTGGTGTCTCTTTGTCTCGCTGCTTATTAAGCTCCTTACATCTTTTTTTCTTTTATAATGTATTAATTCAGTGTTTCTACATGCTATCTTTGTTTTATTCTCTTCACTCAACATACCCCATTCAAGAACATGTCGCATTTACATGTCTTGTATTTTAGATTTTCTCTTAGAGCTAACAAAATTTACAAGATGTCCAGTTGTTGTTGTGTAGCGTTTCCAGTGGCTTCTTCAGAATGGGAAGGAAGTGTTTGGCTTGCCTGAGCAGTAATTTCTTACAGCTCTGCTATGCTGATATCAATAAGATTAAATGTTTGAATTAAATGCTGCATCATATCCAGGGTGGAAATGGTAGACTCCACCTCATAACACTCACACTTTGACAGTGTAACATCACCTGTAATGGAAGGTATTCTCTTATCCATGTGGATTACTCCTGTGTCACCTTTAACTGTTTTGCTTTAGCAGGATGTTTCTTGGCATCTTGTCAAACTATTTTTCTGCTGTGATGACACATCGCAAATGTGTGCTGATTTCCAACAGCAGGCCTTCGATCTCTTTTTTTTTTACTCTTGGGTGACATTTCTGTAAATTAAATCTACAAATGGAGCAGAATAGGTAGCATTCTATGTCAATATGGGGGTGTCAGTTAAGCTCACAATTAAATTTCATGAACATCCTCCTGTAGGGGTGGCATTCATCAAACTATTTACAACAAGTTTGTGCAGTGTGGAGAATTTGCTGAATCCGACTTAGAACATCAGTGTGACAAAGCCTCAAAGGATTAGAATATGAAAATGTTCTTGCATGAGGCTGATTGTTTGTTATTTTCTGTCAGTCTCTTTTTATCTCACTGGCTGCATCAACATGAGCACGTTTCTTCTTTCAAAGTTAGCTAGTTACTTTGAGTCAATTAAAAAACAAAGCTTTCTGTTCTTCTTAGGTTTGTTTTATTTTATATTAATTTTTTCATTTTTTTCCTGTGTCCTTTTCCACTTCTTTTAAATTTGTTCTCTGTTATTCTGTCAGTCATTTCTTTTCTACATCCTTTTTCTCTCCTTCATTATTTAAGCTTTTCTCTCATTCCTTTCTAATATCTTTCTTTTTCTGTGAATTTGGGCTCAAGCTGTCTGTCTATCTTGCATCTTAATGTCTGTCTGTCTTTATGTCTGTCTCTCTGGGTGGTCTGTGGTCCAGCAGCCTCCTCTTCTCCCTCCGGTGGTGGTGTAAGGGTGTTTTGGGAGGGGGATAGTGGGGTATATGTTGGGTATTGGGGGGTAGTTACTTCCTAACCCGCTCTCCTCCCACCCCTACCCTTCACTTCCTCCCCTCCTGATTGTTCCTGGCCCATAAAGTACATAACGTGCCCACACACCAGCGCTGATGCTCGAATGCCCCCCACCAATCCCCAACTCCTCCAAAAAATAAAAAGTTTAGGGGTTAACCACTGAAACCCAAAGACTGCTAACACCCCTGCCTCCCCACCAACACACACACATAGACACGCACACACACACAGTGCCACCCCTGCACAGCTTTGTGTATGTAAACAGTGGTTGCTCACGGGTGGAATGACAGACAACAAGGCGTGCTAACACACACATATATGCAGTGCAGTCACATTCACCCACACTGATGCACACACACACACAGAAACATATACACACACACAGACAAACGTATACAAGCCACACGCAGAGACTATCCCCAACACCACCATCAAAGAGCTGCTCGTTGCTTCCTCTCCTCCATGTCTTCCTTTTCTCCAGTCTGGTAGCCATTTTACCATCAATGGCCTGGTTGCGTTTAAGGGGGATTTTCCCCCTCTGATCTGGCAACCACAACAGCCAAGTGGGCCTGCAGAGGCAGAAAAAGGAGAAAGCAGTGAGTGATTGGCATGTGGTGTGTGCAATGCCGTCTAGTTCCTTTTTGTGTTTCTTCTAAAATGTAGATTACAAAACAGACACAAAAATGCACGGGGTGGCATGGAGTTAAATCACTCTCACATGCCTCATTGTTAGCCTGTTGTTTACACTAATCCAGCAAGAGGGGACTGAAGGAAAAATGTCGCTTCAGTAGCAGTTAGCCCAGATCTGTGTCT
Source organism: Morone chrysops (assembly GCA_019097615.1). NCBI lineage: Eukaryota > Metazoa > Chordata > Actinopteri > Moronidae > Morone > Morone chrysops. Next base: position 26,048,141 of record JAGRRF010012897.1, read on the forward strand.
TTAGCTTGAGATAAGGGAACCTTATATGAACCTTAAGTTCATACTCAAATATGTTTTTTTGCATGAATGGCTTGTAGCCACTGTTGCAAAAACATGGCACAACATTCAATATGGAAAAAGGAAAACATAAAACCATTGTTTAATCCATAACAGAAACAATTTAAATGTAAAAGATCAGAGGGAAGCTGAGATGCAGACTTTCAGATTCTGTGCAGAAAGGCCAGTTCAGTATTAAAAACATAAAAGCACTACATATTATGTATTTTCCACAATGATAACCTTAATATTTTCTGATCACATTAGTGTCAAAATTGAATTCAGTGCTCATGTGCTGTTATAGTACTGAGCAATGCTCACAGAGCTGCAGACAACAGCAGATGTCATAATGTCAAAGTGTTATATTGAGTTATACAGTAGCAGTTAGAATGAGGTCTAAATTTGTACTGTTAAAGAACATAATTGGAAGCAGTATTTAAAGTTTTGCTTTAATAACTCTTAAACCTTAACTTCAACAGCTCCAGGCTGTCAGGTTTTAAGTCCAATATTCACATCTGGTTCTTTAGCCGCTAAATGCTCCACTATGTTCAGCTAGTCTCTGTATGTATGAGAGCATTTTTAGAGCTTTTGATTTGGCTGCAGCATTGTGAGAGTGGTGAGAGTGAACCAAAGCAGTAAAGTGTTGGGCCAGACAGAATGAGCTTTAGACTTGGGTGATAATTCTCTGTAGGTTCATCTCTACAAATGACCCCTTTCACATTGCTTTCACATTATAATTTATTTTGTTATTATAAAAACATTATAGTATGTAGTTATATTATAGTTTGATTCACAGACTATAATGTAAATGCAGTGGTTGCACTTCACAAATCCACTAATAGGCTATAATACTGTATTAAAAAAAGACTGTACAGCTATTTAGATGTAATATACATTATGTATTATTATTACATTGTTATTACGTTATTACGTATGCTGCTGGAACCTAGAGATGATGATCTTACCTTTAAACCCACTCTAAAGAGAACATTTGAGAAAAGGAAAATTTTAATTTAGTTTATTTAAAAGTGCTGTGGTCCTCTGTAAATAAAAAAGAAAGTTGAATCTTCATAAAAGGGGTCCTAAACTATAACTCGTGGGAAAATTACAAGAACGACATCGTCATTACGTCAGTGGTCACAGCTGATGAGAAAACGTATTAGCACCAAAAATGATTCATGTTGACCAAGCATATGTCTGTAATCTGTGGTGATTATTTCCCAATCTCCCCCCCACACGCACACACACACACACACACACACACACACATTAAGACGCACAGAGCAGCTGCACAAAAAATTTCTCACAGATTAACCAACAAGCATCTCACAATATGACTCATTACACTCCTCAGTGAGGATTAGCATGAATTTAGCACTTAGCTCAATTAGCAATTAGCAGGACAGAAGATAACCCAGTTACTCATCACCCAGGGATTAGCATGAATTTAGCATTTAGCTTGATTAGCAGTTAGCAGAGCATTATCTGTATCAATGACTCATAAACTAGGGATTAGTATAAATTTAACATTTAGCGCAGTTAGCAAAATTTTGCAAAGCATTATTTCATGCACAACACAGATGAGGTTACAATCTTGAGATGAGATTTGTTTAGCCTTTAACACCAAATGAAAGGAAAATACAAAATAATTGGAGGCTGAATATATGAAGTCCATGTCAAATATTATGTTTGAGAACCATCTGGACTGTTTTGTTTTGTTTTTCTGCTTCTGAGCTACTGTCCTTGTTCTTAGAGAATACACACTCCTTCTGCAACTCCAAAGAAATGGAAAAATAAAGGCCCATGCATCCATGCTTGTGAAAAGAACGATAAGACTAACTGACTAATTGTATCAGAAATGCTAGACAGCATTAACCCTAGACACTGAGTCACTAACACCTTCTTTAAAAACTTCCTCTTTTTTTGCGGTTTAAGGAGGATGGAGAGTGTGAGAGAGAAAAAGGCAAAAAATACAACTCGGTTTATTTCAGTTCGTCTGCGTGAGAATAACGTCACCACAACAAGTTCCTTCTTCTTCTCACGCGAAAGGACACAACTGACCCTCTTCCTGTGCATCCCGAGCAGGAAGGAGAGAAGGGCCCAACAACGTTTGTGTTGGGCTGTGTGTGTGTGTGTGTGTGTGTGTAATGCTGTTGTCTTTCACATATCTCTGCTGTGTTGTCACTCACTTTCAACACGTTGTTGGCCAACCTGCACCCATGCAGCTGCAATCCAACACTTTTCACTTTTGCATAATGTTTGTCAACCACTTCCCTTCAGTGTAGAATCACTGCGAGACATTGTTTGCAGCTTTCATTAACATCTGTTTGTGAATTCCTTGTATTTTGATGAAACCCTGTGTCTGATATGACTCCAAAATGAAGCAAGTTTAATTGAACGCAAATGCCTCCTCTGACTGTCCTCAGTTAAAAATTCCCAGTACGTAGGATGTGCCAGTGTGCTAATACACCAAGGTGAGAATTCCAAGCTCATAAAATTTGCTGAAACTGAAGTTTGTGCTTATGTATTTGCTTATCTCTATGACGTTACAAGCTGTTTTCCTTCATCTTGCATGTTCTCAAATAGACATGTTCAAAATGTGAATGAGTTTGAATTCACATTTTAGTTTTTGAAAATATATACAGTTGTAAAATATACAATATTTGTAAGACACTTGCTTAAAACAGTCAGAAAAAGACTTAAGGTTAATTGGTTTATTATTACTGCAACAATAATACAAGCCAATAATGTATTATTTGGTCTAAGCTCTTAGGATATGAGAACACGGCAAAATGATTTAAAAAATAGCTAAGAAAGCTCAATTTATCATGTATAGATTTACCATCATGTTCTCGCCTCCTTTACTGTAAACTCTGCTGATCAGTGTAATTTTGTAACAGTCACCAAACAGAAACAACTTTTAGATGAGTCAGATTCCAGATTGATATGAAAATGTTGATTAAGTATAATGAACAATGCTAAAATGCATAAAAAATCTGATACACCCACTCACTAAATGTTAAGGTTGACAGAATGCTGCACAACACTTTGGACAACTTGAAAAACAGGCAAAAAATCATGCTTGTTGAAAAATATATGTTGATATCCATCAGATGTTGTGTTACTTTTTCTCTTTTCTCTCTTCTTTGTACTGATCATAACTGACGTGTCAGTCAGAGTTCTGTCATATGGACCTCATTGTGATAACAACCGTGTGGTTGACGAGACCAATCACTGCTGTTTACCAACCACACTGCCACGCACAATGACTCTGCTGAATGTATATTCTGCAGTTGATATGTGTAGCCTTCTTTCTGTTTAATGCTCTGCACTGTCATTTTGTACTGGGTGTGGGGTCGCCTTACTGCACGTGCCACCGCCTGCTTGGCTCATTAGATTGGGCCCCTTTTTTAATAGAAGAAATGTAAAGGCACTTAAAACAATACAGACTTGTAGAGGCCTGAAGTAAAAGCTAAACTGTGCTGCAGATGATGTTAATAACTAGTATCAATGTATTGTTTGTATACTTTATTTATTTGCATGGACTTTTTTTGCAGTTTTGATTTTGAGTTATGATGGATATCACGAATATAAGTAAGCTCAGCTGGTGTAACTTGCACTGTATTGCAACGTTGTTCCCCTTTTCTCTTTTAAAAACAAAATAATGGCAAAATTTCCCCACAGTGAAAGCATTTTTTTCACTGTAGAGGCCATGATAATGAATTGGCACTTGGTGGATTAGCTATGGTTTCACTCAAGATCGGCATATTCTGAGACTATTTTTAAACATGCTGTGGTCCAACTTCTATTAAAGAAACGGAACCGTAATCCTTCTATTCTTAAGAATCTTCGGCCAATTTCTATTTTTATCTAAAGTTTTAGAGAAAGTGGTTTCAACTTTTAGCTTTTATGTGTCATAATAACATCTTTGAGAGATTACACGGTTAACCGATGACCTCCTTTTAGCAGCTAACAAGGGAGAGAGAGCACAATGTTCTTTTAGAGCTTTTAGAGCTTCCGACACTGTAGATAATGCCATGTCATTTTACTTGACCGTCTTAAAACCTGGGTTAGCATCACAGACACTGCACTTTTAGGGGTTAATTGTTACTTTTTAGAGAGAACTTTCTCGGTCACTATAGGTAATTACTCATCTTCTACCACTCACAGTGTGGTACACTTGTGGTGTACAAGGTTCAATTTTAGGTCCAATTTCATTTTCTATCCCTGTATGCTTCCGTTGGCCAAGTCCTCAAACGTGCTAACGCATCTTTTCACAGCTACACAGACAACACACAGTTCCATGAGACCTGGTTACCCAAGAAGCCTAGCTGCTGTTTAAGATTGTGATGCCAACAGTTGGATGGCAAAATTTCCTTCAACTCAACTTTGAATGTAACTATCCATCTCATCTCTTTATTCCTCTTTCCCATGCTCTCTCTCTCTCTCTCGCTCTCTCTCTCTCTCTCCATTTGTCTCTCTCGTACGCTTGATCAGCACACGAGAGCCTGCAGGAAGACGAAGTGAAAGTGTGTTGAAAGTGAATGTTTTCGCTCATTCTGTCAGACACACAGGAAGCAGAGAGAGGCAGTGGCCTGAACAGAGGAAGTCAGATCACTGTGTGTGTTTGTGTGTGGTCTGACTGCTGACTGAGTCCTTTGACTGCGAGCGAGCCACTTTACAGTCTGTGGCTGCTAAACCTGATTAAAAACAGCTCAGTGCAGTGCCTTAAAAATGTGGGCGGAGAGTCTTTTAACAGATTCAATAGACTTATAACCATTTCAACACTACAACATTATGTTATGTAATATGTCTGAAAAATATGATTAAAACATGGAAAATCGCTTTATGTGGGTTTGGAAGGTAGGTAGCAGATACACAGAGAATCATACTCTTCTCACTAAAGTAAAGTCACAGTGAATCTGCACTTTGAGAATTTCTTCCATAATTTAAAAGTATGTGGTGTTGAAACAGGATGTTACAGCAGGACATGACTGTCCACAAGTTTATCATGATTTTATTAGTTGTACAGGATGGACTGCCTACTGGCACAGCATAAGGTCGGCATTTCAGGAGGAAAAATGGATTTGAGAGGGATGAAATTTTAATATAAAAAAATCCCAAAAATGAAATAACAAATATTGGATAAATAAAAATGGATGTAGTCTCCATGACGTCAAGCAAAGTGTGGTCAGCTCTGGCCGACGCTATCTTAGCTGTCTGCACTTTTCCAAAAAAGGTCTAATACGTGCAGCGTGTGTGTATCTGAGGCAGGTTAAATGAAACCTTCTGAAACCAGCTGCCTGTCACTGAAAGTGGCTATGCTAGTTATGTATAACTTTAAGCCTTAATATAATTGAAAACAGTTGTCGTGAACGTAGATATTAGCTATAGAGACCAAAACCGTTTTATAAACATGGTAGAAAAGGAAAAAGAAAGTGAATTTGTTTCTTTCAGTGTCTTTCTTTCTGTAATGTTCTCTTTGTTTGATCTCAGAATTTAAACTCTTCTGTCTCTGTTGTTCCCTGGACATTGTTTTGCCTTCAGAATGGCACTTATCAACACTGAAGCTGCACTCAAGCTGATATTTTTTAGAGGGATAGAAGCACAGGTGTAGCAGATAACAGTACTGATGTGGGGCAGAGCAGTGAGTAGACCCTGAAACAGACACACCTGGAGGGAATGTTAACGTTAATGTTCATTGTGACACCTGTGTTCATTAAATCAAAGTGCCTGCCATGAGAAAGGTATGTTAAACAGTTACTCAGTCAAACGTTCGATATATGTAACATTTTGCAAATTGAAATTCAAACCAATGTGTGCATTCTTACACTCTCAGCTGTATACATGCTACATTTCCTCTAAAGTCCTGATTTTTTGTAATTATATAGCTTTGTAGATGTGTTAATTTTTAGTTCTTTGTTGTCAATTCTGTTTCAATTTATTGTACATTTTACTACTTTGTAGAGTTTGTGGATATTTCTTTATCTGAGACAAGGGTCAAAGGATAAATGGTGTTTTGCACTGACTGACAAACTTTTTGGGCTATATAAATAAAATTGAGCCTGCATGGCAGTTAACTAGAACATTATACAGATTATACATTGAGGTTAAAGAAATGAAACTTATTAAAATAAAAAGACAGAAGTAATTAATATCAGTCAAACATACCAAATATTCCATTATCATAACCACATGTTATTTAGCTGTTCAAACTTGGGAACTGGAGATCCCATAGTTTGCAAGTACCAAAACTGTTTGACTGTAAATTGAGGAAATGTGTATAAAATGTTGCACAAGAAGCTGAAAATGAATGGTAAAAACAAAGTCACTGAAACCTCATCAGTTTTGTCTGCAGATAATTTGCTGTTCTTCTGTAGAAATCAACATTATTTTAAACAAATTCAACATTTTGCTACAACATGAAACCTCTTTGTCTGACTGCACCTGTATTTAAAAAAACGCCTGTGCCTGGAATACATTTGTCCACATCTTGCTTTCCATAACTGAAAAATGCAAGCAATTAGATCAGCTTCAAAGCTTTTTTATTTTTTTTATTTACAAGTCTGCAGCTATTTATATCCACTTTATTAGCTTGACCGTCACATGTGCATTTCAGTTTTTGCCCCAATAATCCCACTTCCTCTTCAGCCTCCGTATGTTTCTGCATCACACAGACGTTAAATGCGTGCGAGGTGACGAATACACTTGGTTGTCAAAAATGTTGCAGTTTGTTTTGGCTCTGTTGAGTTTTTGGTGGGAATGTTCATGTACACAAACAAAAACAAACACACACAGTAACAGATTACTGTTTGAATATGCTGGTGACTCACAGATCACTTCTGCTCATGCACTGTGCCCACAAGTACTTTTCTGTGTGTGTGTGTGTGTGTGTGTGTGTGTGTGTGTGTGTGTGTGAGCTGATTAGTCCAGACAGACTAATTGACTGTGGCAATGAGGGTCTAAAGCCATCTTGACGAAAAGAGGGAACATGTGCTTTAATAGTGTGTGTGTGTGTGTGTGTGTGTGTGTGTGTGTGTGTTGGGGGGTCCCATCTGTTGTGGTTGGTGTATCCGGCAAAGCATGCAGGCGTAGATGTGAGGGGGCGTGAAGGCCGGATACTAAAGCTCCTTTTCTCTCTTTCTTTTCAATATATAGATATATAATTTAAAAATACAACTATAGCAAAATAAATATAAAATATGAAAGTCATACGATAATGTTGCAACATAATATAAGAATATATCTAAAATACATGTATATCTGTATTTTTCTTTTTTCATTTCTATCTGTCTGGAGCTCAAACAATAGGTTTAAAGAGCCAGTTCACCTAAATCTCTAACACAGAAAAATCCTCACTTGCACAATATGGACAAAAGTGTGTGGACATCCCTGGGTATGTTCTGTGTATGTATCTGTGGCTATTTTTCATGGTTTGGGCCTAAATTGACGGGAAGGGAGGTGAACTGCCAGCTTTAAGGCCAACAGTTTTGGAAAGTCCCTTTCCTCTTTCAATATGACAATGCCAATATGCACAAAGCCTGTTCCACCAAAAAATGCTTTCCCCAGTTTTTGTGAAGAGGAACGTCATTGGCCTGCACAGAGCCCTGACCTTAACCCCATCCAGTACCTTTGGAATTAAATGGAACACAGACTGTGAGCCAGACCTGTCATCAGTGTGGGTGCAAATCCAGCCAAGTTGCGAGATCTGGTGGAAGTACTGAAACCAGAAGATAGGAGGCTGTTTGTGTCAATCTAACGTTGCATTTACACATAGACGCATTATTGAAACTGTTTTAATGCAACATTGGCATCAACATTGGCATCTCAAGCTGGCAAGACTGACTAGGTCATGCATATTTTTTATAATTTTAACTCTGCCAGATAAGCTATCAGGGCACGCCTACTTTGCTGACTTATGATTACTTACTTACCGTTATACATCCTATGTCTTGTTTTGACCCTCATTCATATCAGTTGTATTTTACTTACCAAGTTAATGACTGAGATATGTCAGTCACATTACTACAACTGAGTCCAAAAGAGCAGGAACACAAGTGGTTAGTCCCTTATTGCACAAAAGAATAGCATTGAGGCATAGCTATCATAAAGTTGTCCTGTAAAATCTAGTATATTTACAACAGTCAGAATGGGGGGCCAACTTTTCACATTTGTCTTCGATTTCTCTTCTAAATGGGTTTGCTTTCAAGTTATATACTTAAAGTTCTGCTCCTAAAATAGTACACATCTATAAAAGGACAATATTTTTTCCAGATATTGACTGCTCAATATTTTAAAAATAACCCAAACCATAATGTGCTTGTACAGTAGTTTTTATTTTTAATTTGTCTGTCTTAAAATAGCAAATACTTCCTCAGTACTGCCTGCTGCCATTCAGTTAAACACCAGGTTGTTCCTCGTAAAAACCATCACCTCCTGGTTGCTGCCTACTTCACTGTGTTTACTTTATTAAATGTGTCCGAAGTCAAAGTGTAAAATGTATGCTGTCTGCTTCACTTAAGATATTCCCACAATTGAACTAATTATTTATACTATTTTTGCTATAAATATCAAGGAATACTATATTTCTTGTTTACTGTTTAATTTGCATGTTTAATATACTTGTATTTGTTATTTTGTGTATATAAAACATAATTCATACATAAAGTTAGAATTATAAGAACAAATCCCACAAGCAATGATTTGCCTATCTCTTGCCATGCTGACTATTATCGGAGTCCAGATTTTCAGTTTACCACAAACTACTGTGTGATTATGTTGGTAAGGAGTTAATTAGTGAATGAAGTGGCTATTACGTACAAGTGATTTCCACTTCAGCCGTGACTCATGATCAAGTTATTGTATAATCCTCTCAGTACTTTCCCATCAGTTACTCTGCCCATTGATGACACAGTGATTCTGATCAAATAAACTGCACACGTTGCTGTTTGGGGTTTTTAACTTGTATATTTCTGTGATGAGCTGTTTGTATTTATTAGTCACCAACTGACCACTTGGCTCATCTACAAACACACAGATCTGCGCACACACACACACACACAAGGCAATGTATAAACATAGCCATACTTTTCGATTGGTCAGACTGACTAATGTATAGGGGTGGAAAGAATCACTAACATACTTACTGTGCACTTATTCATGCAGTACTCACCAGACACACACAGACACACACTCAAACATATGCACTTTCAACCAGCCAGACACAATCACAAATCAAACAAATCTTTATAATAAAATGAGTGTTGTGTGTTTAGTGGATGCACATATATGCCCAGGCTGTTTATGTGTGATGTGTGTAGGATTTGTCTGTGGTCAGTTATTAAGAAACAGCTGAAAGCTCTCTGACTCAATGCATCAATGTTTTTGACACTTTTGTGTCATCCTAAACAGGGAACTGAAAGCCCAGCTTTATCCCAAATATAGACATAAAACAACCATTACCAACAAACAGTACTTGTCAATAGTTGTCTTTTTTTGTTACATTTCCTGGTTTGAATCCTAACATTTGGAAGCTTCTTTGAAGGTTTATCACTGGATTTCTGTGATGTCAAGGACGCAGCATGAATAAACCATCAGGGGAAATTTTCACAAATGGCTTACCTACCAGGAATAGTAGAGCAGAGCGTGTTTTCCAACATGTTTCATAAAGTCATCACGCAAGATGGTTTTAAATTCTTCTTTCTTATGAGGTCGTCCCCCAATCGGAAGGTTGTTGGTTCGATCCCCGGCTGCCACATGTTGAAGTATCCTTGAGCAAGATACTGAACCCCAAATTGCTCCCGATGCATAGCATCGGGGTGCGAGTGAGTTAGTTTCTGTTTGCTGTGTGAATATGTGTGAAAGGGTGAATGTGGCACGTAGTGTAAAAGCGCTTTTGAGTGGTTGGAAGACCAGAAAGGCGCTACACAAGTACAGGTCCATTTACCATTTACCATTACCACCTCTCTGTGGAGTGTTTCAGTATTTGTCTTTGAATTCAGTTATTGCTGATAAATATTGATGATATGCTAATAAACCAAAACAAGTGATCATTCCTATCACCTCTCAGCTCTGCTGATACAGAAACACCTTCCTTGTTTGGTGTCTTTTGCACTTTTGAAATCAGGTAACTGCACAAAGACTGTACCCTGGCTGCTTATAGTAAGTTTATATAAATGTTTAAAATCATATTAAAATGCATGGAAATGACTGAATGTCTTCTTGTTCTCTCTCCCACTTTCACAAACACACACACACACACACACACACACACACACACACACACACACACACACACTGACATAAAAAGTCCTCTGTCATCATGTCATCTTTTATGTCTGTTACCAGGATGATGCTCCCAATACTCTCTCTGTCTCTGGGTCACAGATAAAAGGCCCCAGTGTAACATGAGTAACTAAAGATTCACTCACACACACACACTCAGACCATAGCCATTGTTAGTGACCTCTGTATATGTGTGTGTATGTGTTTAAGCTTATATTTGTGTACAAAAAAGCAAACATTTAAGTATTTGGTGCATTTTTTGAGTGTTTGTTGGACACACACATATTATCATTATGTGTGTGTGTGTGCGTGTGTGTGTGAGCATGTGAGACTTCAAAGTATGGCATGCCTCAGTCTTCACTCAGCTCAATGTTGATTTCACATGAGATACAGGCCAGTGTCATTACAAAGATACTCTTTAACGTCGGTGTGTGTGGTAAAGAAAGTATTGTTAGGTAAGCTAAGGTATTGTTTGTGATTTTTCAACTTTTTAAAAGAAAACATAAGGACATGTTACATAAAGGCCTTCAATAGCAAGTTCAAGTTCACCTCCCAACAGTGCAGTTCCAGCAGCACAGGACTGATAAAATTATGTTTTTTATTCAGAAATTGAATTCGTTTGACTGTTATTACTTATATTTTATGCTTAAGTGTTTTATCATTTTGGTTGTTATAAAAATAACTCCTTTAATTTGCTGTTTGTACGCACATGTTCCAAACTACTCTGTCACACTATTTTGTGTGAGACATGATGTGCCTCAGAAAGGCTTAAAATGTGCCTCAAAACCCTCAAGCCCCATAAATTGGGAATTAATTAAATTAGTAAATTCACACCAGTCTATATGTCATCAACCTCAGCCTCTTTCTCATCTTCCTATGTAGAAACATAATTTCCCACAAGGACACAAGAAATGATGAATCACATGACACTGCAATTGGATTCTTAAGAAAATAGTTTTAAATCAAATGTGTGGTCATCTTTTCCCCCAATAAACGTGCTTTTGTGTTCTAATTACTAGCTGCTCTATTAGCATCACTAGCATGTAGCGCTCTGCCATATGAGGTGCCTCTGCAGTGTAAACGGAGCTGGCAGGCAGAGTGAAATGAGAGCAGATGAGTAAATTAACGTGAACAGAAACAAGAGAAAACTCTACCATTAAATATTCACAGCTGACACCTTGAGCCGTGAAACTAAACGCCTTCGTCCTCCTTCACTAATCCTTCCTCTTCCCCCCTCTCTCTCTCTAATCCCCCTCTCTCTTTCTTTAAGCCTCTCTTACTCTTTCTCTCCATCTGAAACTCTCCCTTGGGCTTCTATCTCACCTTAAATTGGTTTGTCTTTGGAATCAGGTGTGGTGGTGTTTGATTTTGGTTTATCAAAGTCCAAACTAATCAGTCATAATGAACCAAGGCTTGCAAACCTGCTGATTTGGGGACACTTAAATAAAAACAAGATGAAAAAGCTAAATTTGAGCATTGAGACTTATTCTGTTCATCATTTTCAAGGCACAAGAAGTTGCATCTGAAGTTTACATTTCATTCTCAATCCTGCCATTATGTTTTTCAATGACTGAGTGTAGAAACACAGGGAATGTGCAAAGTCGCTTGGGACCCCCAACCCTTGCATTTTAAAAATGAGTTTATTGCTACTATCACTGTTGTTACTGTTTCACCTCACAGTGAGACAAATCAGAGCAGGAGCTTCATGGGATTGAGCTACATGAGAACTGTGCTAGGCTGTGAGGCAATTCTGGCATGCTGGAAAGACGCATTACACATGCACAATCATCATAAAAGCAATGGTTTATGTAATACGATTATGTCTCAAAGTCATCAAAAATCTAAATCATCAGTATATGAGTGGTTCTGCCATCTACAGGCCACTGGAGTTCTGTTTTTCTTTCACAATATCTAAAGTAAAAAAAAAAAACATTAACGTTACTTAAAGTTGATTGTGTGTGTTTATTGGTTCTCATGTATT
>JAGRRF010012897.1:26083524-26098524 GCA_019097615.1 Morone chrysops
TTTTTTTTTACAGTGACCCTTTAAAGTATCCCCCCCCCCCCTTCTTGATACATTAAGTAAAGAATGGGCAACATACATTAGGGCAACATTACCATTGATTTTTGAGTTCTCCTTCTGGTCACCTGATTCCAATATTCATTCTCCTTTTAGCTGGTGTTTGGTTCAACTTTCTAACAACTTTATCTTTTGTTGAATACAGTAAATTCAATTTCAATTCAATTTTATTTGTATAGCATCAATTCATAACAGAAGTTATCTCAGGATACTTTTCAAATAGAGAGAGAGAGAGAGAGACAAATAGAGAGAAAGAAACAGAGACAAACAGATGTATAGCAACAATTAGCAACAACTACATTAATAGTAATGATCGATGACGATCATGAAAAAGACAGTGACGATGACAGCAGCAACGATGGGGGACAGCAAGCAGCGATAACAGTAACTGTAGCAACAATAATACTTAATAATTAATAATAATAACAGTGATTTTAGCAATGGTAGTCTAGCAGGACCATGGCAGAAATGTCTTAAGCCTACTCTTAAATGTGGAGAGGGTGTCTGCCTCCCGAACCACGACTGGAACCTGGTTCCACAGGAGAGGAGCTTGGTAACTGAAGGCTCTGGCTCCTGTTCTACTTTTACAGACTATAGGAATGAATTGATTAAGATTAAGAAGCAATAAAAAGTCAAATACATTGACAAAATAATGCTGATACTTCATTGTGTATTAATCACTCTAACAGAAAACTAAAACATTTTTATTATATCCCAATGAGATTAAATAAACATTTTCCATGTTTTTACCCTGTGTTCCCACATTTATTGTTCTTATCTTAATATAATATTCTTCAAGTATGTATATTAAAAGTCCTTGACTGGGTGGCATATACATCATTATATCCTATAACATTTGATTAAGGGTAATTAAGACTGTAAATGAATAAATGTATACTGTGAAATGAAGCATTTTGGGTCATTTTCTAGATTCAGTCATCACCTGCAATATGCTTTGCAACTGTGCTATGCTAGTTAATTGTTGTTGAAATGTTATTTCAGAGCTGTGTATCACTGGATGAGATGATTCCTACACTATGCTTTTCCTATAAAAACACATGGATGGATGGGATGTGAAATATCCAAGTAGGTAAGTTAAATAATTATATGTTCACTTAAATATATTGCTTGAACTTAAGATGGAGAGGAATATTTCTGTCTTGGGGAACTGCAATAACCCACTGCTTCAGGGACTTTTATATATATTTACTTTACTACTTTTATATAGCTGCTTGGTTTTTTTTTTTGTTGTTTTTTTATTGTTACTGCCTGATTCTAATATATGTAAATTCCATCTTTATTACATATGATTCCATATGATGACAAAATACATCTAAATTTCTAAATTGCATTCTAAAGAAGAATGCCCATTACCTTATAGGAGCAGATATTCATATTTTCTAAATCTTTGATATCACAGCCGGATACAGAAAGTTCTTGTCAACTTTGTAAAAAGTAGACACAGTATTGAGAACATTTAGAAAACCGATCACTGCCAGGATGTTTTGCTTCCCACGCATGCAACCGATGGTATACACCTGATTTCGTTTACGAAACAGTTAGTTTGACTTTGTGCAATGAGAGGACTGACTCTGACTTTTGCCTTCAGGGTTTTGTTGATATTTCTCTGTGAAGCATCTGATTATGTTTCTGCCATGTTTAATCATATATGGTTTTATATATTTTCAACAGAAAAGCAATCTGCTTGAAGTGGAAATTGGAAACAAGAGGAGCTCCAGCCCACAGAAGAGGTAAGTTAATGCCTCATAAATGTATTCTCATTATTTATTTATTTTACTATTAAATGTATCTTGTATGTATTCATATAATTGATCCGTATCTGTCAGGCTTTACAGATACACACTTACACTTTTTGTCATAATTGTCTAATATTTGTCTAAATATTTCACGTTACAATAGTTTTTCCTGAAATCTCCAGGACAACATAATTGATTCAGTCCAAATTAATTGACATTTAGGGAATTTGGACTGCAGTACACAGTTGAATAATCATCTGTATTTTCTCTTTATTACCAGTGTCACTATTAAGGAGGACGCAATCAAAGACCCTGTGTTCCCCGACCCCCCGGCCACCACTGCCACCCCTTTTTCAGCCCCAACTGAGGCTCCAAAAAGGAAGGATAAAAAGACTTCCTAGTGGCGTAGGTGGTGTCCTAAGAAGGTATGTTTATCAAAGCTGAATATTGCAAGTAAAACCACTGGAAAAAATGTTGCAATGTTTCTGTCTTAGTTGTGTTTAACTGGTTTTATGTTTTTATACTCATCAGAAAACCAAACAGTCAACTCCTGAAAAAGAAGATGTGGCTAAAGAGACAAACCTCCCATCGTCTCCTTCAAAAAGAAGGTAAGAGATTATTTTGGATTCAACACATTATATTGGTGCTCATTTTATGTTGGATTAATCACTGTGACTGGACCATACAGTAAAATAGCATCTGTGTTTCCCTTTATCACCAGTGTTGACTACACCATTGAGTCTGAGAGTGGAAAAGCTGTCCAGGAGGCTTCGTCCACCCCGGACCCTCAGGTCTCAGCTGGAACTGAGCTGCAGCCTAAAGAAGAAGAGGTGGCAGATGACACAAACCTGCCGTCTTCAGCCACAGAGGAGAGGTATGAGATTATTTTACTGTCTATTACACCTCTTCTAACAAATTATATTCTACTAATCCTCAATTCAGTATTTAACAAAGAACACAAATTAACATTAATGCAGATTTTATGGTAGAACTTTTTATTCGTTCCTACCCCTTTAATCATTTCATAACTGTGACTGGACCATACAATGCAATAACATCCATGTTTCCCTTTATCACCAGTGTCGACACCATCCTGGAATCTGAGGATGGAGAAGCTGTCCAGGACACTTCGTCCACCCCGGACCCTCAGGTCTCAGCTGGAACTGAGCTGCAGCCTGAGGAACAAGACCTGGCAGACGAGACAACCCTGCCGTCTTCTGCCACAGAGGAGAGGTATGATATTATTTAACTGTCTATTACACCTCTTCAAATCAATTATATTTTACTTATTATCAATTGCTTGTGAACTTTTTTTTTTGTTTGGTCTGTTAATACTTTCACAAATGATTAATGATAATAAGCTCTTCTTGGTGTAAATTGAGAACCTCAACATTTGTTTTTACTTGTATCATAACTTGGCAAAGTAAAGGCATTAGTTTCTATATACCGTAATATAGAGTAATTATTTCATTATTGACATCCAATAAGGTATGTTCCACAGGGTTGAATGTTGCGAGTGTTATAAGATGACCAAACAATTACAGAACCATGTTGATTCTGCATGTTAATATTAGTCACTCATGTAGTTTATTTTGCTGGATTTAACAGTTTTTCCATACATACATCAAACAGAAGTCAGCATCTCCTGTTGAGACAGATGGAGAAGAGAGAAGCCCTTCATCTGAGGTCACAACCATCAAGGGTGACATAGATGTGATCAGTGACTTCCCCACTGCCGCACCTGTGTCCAGACGAGGACGCGGCGGGAGTCAAAGCGGCGATTCGGCCATTGATCTGCTGGCGTCAATTCAAGATCTGTTGCCATCAAACAGCAACACTGGACAGATCTCCAGAGAGGAACTAGTCTACCTAGGGTAAGCACTTGCAAAGAGACTCAAATACACACACTGAATGTTCTTGTAGTGTTTTTGAAGAAAAGTCTGACTTTTGTCTTGTTGTGTTTAAGGTTCCCCAACCTAGCGTAGACGTGTTATATTAATTCCACCCTGCAAGGCCTTCTGACACTGCGTCCATTTGTTCAGGAGGTCCGCAGCCAGCACCAGGTTTGGACTTCTGCACCAACTTCTCAAATCATCAGGTGAAGTACCTTTACACTCACTCATACAGATAACACTTTGGTTTCTCTGCTAACTCTGCATCTATCGTGACTAGTAAACTGAATTTGATGTGTAAAAGTTCCTCTTCAGCGAAATCTACAAACTATATTTCTTCAAGGTTTTGAACAAGATCCACTCAACACTCATTTGCTTCTCAGAGGGTTAAACAACTCCATCTTCCAGATCATTTGCTTCTGACATTTTGACGAGTGATAAACACAAGTGACAGATGCGTCTCACATTGATTTGTTGTGTTTCATCAAAGGCTCCACACGCAGTCCACTGTGTTCATTAAGGACTGGAACAACATAAAACAAACGACTTTCTGTATTTGGAAAGTAAAGTTCGTTGCACTTCAGAGTGCAATTGGAACACACTCCTTATTCATAAACAACATCTCACACACGTATTTCACTTGAATCCTCAAATGTTTCCTGTACTCTTCTCTTTTGTAATTATTATTTTTATATTGCCTGAAGAGCCATAACCCTTCTCGACCCTCCTCAATTTCATCTGAAAAGCACTCTGTTGAACTGAATGTTAAAACAGTTCTTACATAAGAGAAGCAGAGAATTTATGAAGTGATTAACCCCGCAGTGACCAGATCCAGCTGGGAGAAAGGCCAGCTGGTTCATTTCCTTTTCAACCCAGTATGGATCAGACCAACAACCATTATCTGCTTAACCTGGAAGATTGAGGAACCCAATACTTAGGGGCCTTCACAAGCCTATATGTTGATGTGTGTGTACAAATGCATAGTTTGTCTATGGGAGTGTTTGTGTGTGTGTGTGTGTGTGTGTGTCTTCCATGTAAAGATGCTGAAAGTCGCCCTGACCTTGCAGGGTTTAGGCTCTGGTTTGGGTATAAGCAGGTTAATATCGCCCTAAAGGTTAGGAAGAGTGACCTTAGTCACCTGACGAACTGTCCCAAGAACCCACTGACCCTTCCTCCGCCAGATTACACTGAGTGGGTGGAGGGGTGGGGGTGAAGAGGCGGTAGATGATGACCTTCGGACGATTTTATAATCTCCACACGTTTCAAAGTGTGCATTATGCAATGTGCCATGAGTGTAAAGGTTGATGACTTGATGGTAGAGGGGTTTTTTTACACTTAAGTCATTCATAATGATGCATTGTCATAAATCATCAAATTTGAAAGAAGTGACAGGATAAGACAAAAATTAGCTCTAAGCTAACTCTGGTATAACACATCAAATGAGAGCATACATTATGTTTAATGTAGTTTGTGGTTGAGTACAAATAAAATAAAATACACTAGAAATAATATTACAATCTAGAGAGCAATGGAGCTATGTGGCCTATTTTTCATGGGTCAGTCAAAAGTTTATTATTATTTACATTTTCAAACAAAATCAGAGATTTCCAGAGCAAACGCAGACATAATATATATAAAGCAAAATGTGTCCAAACACTGAAAATCCTCCAATGTGTGAGGTTTGAAGACAGTGACAGGTGGATGATCCCTTGTCATGGGCGTCTCCCAAGGGTCTCAGTGGGCAGGTGGGGGACCTGGGATAAGGGGACGCACTCAACGAACTCAACGAACTCTGCGTGACTTATAAATCGTCTTCCGGGCAGAGAGAGCGAACACGAAGCAGCAACAACTCTCCATTGGTGCGTTTTTATTTGTAAAGCTGGTGTGATCACACACGCTTTACTGCCGGCTTTTGGGCTTTCTGACACTTTCTGTCACCGTGGGTGAAGGTGAACTCTCTCTTACACACACACACACAGCCATATATACACACAAACACAGACCCGTTGATGTGCACGTGTGGTCTGAGGGTCCCATATGTGATGGATTGGTAGGAACTGAGGACTATTTAGATAATGAACTCCCAGATTATACCTTGTGTCAATGTGTAAGTGTGCGTGTGTGTGTGTGTGTGTGTGTGTGAGTGTCCACAATAGTGAAAATAGGTATGTATGTGTGTGCGTCAGCCCATATTTGTTTGCTTAATGTTTATGTCCTTGTTGAATTCAGGTCGTATGTTCACTTTAATGCGTGTGATTTCTTTTGTCCATTTTTGTCCATGTGTTTACCTTTCAATTTGTGCGTGTGTGTGAGCGCATGTGTGTGTGTCCAGCAGGTTTAATCAGAGAAGGCCTTGTCCAGGATAAATTTGTGGCCCACGGCCTCCTAATTCATCCTCGGCCTGCTGGCCTTGGGCCACTAATGAAACCCACCAAGGTTAACCAGCTACAGTCACACACACACACACACACACACTGCACATCTTCATCTCATCCTTCCTCCTCCCTCTCTCTTTCCTCTCAGTTTCTCTTCACATCACTCCTGTTTTCTTTATCTTTTTCCACTTCTTCCAAGGTGGTCATCTCTTCCTTCAATGGAAAGTCACCGAATCCACTTTTTTCAGTTAGGAAATGACATAGGTCTTAATGATATGGTACTAACAATAGTAGTTGCCTTTCCTTTTCCTTTGCTTTTCCAGAGAAAATCTAATTAATGCTACATGCAGTCACTTCATAGGCTCTCTTTACATCTGGCATTACACTTATAGGGCTGTACCCTTCTCAGAATTTTGTCATATCAGTGCCCATTATTACTGTTAAACATTTCACATTTTTTTCCTTTTTTCCAGTTCAGTGCCACACTTAATTCCCATATCAGCCTGAGTCACATGATTTACATGTCCTGTCAGCAGATCAGCATAAGAGACGCCCTGTGGTGGCTGTGGAATTTTATGACTGAACTTTAGGAGCAGGATGCACAGACTATACGGAAATCTGTGTCCACGCAACATGGAGCTTCTCTCTTGTCGGGCTCCAGTCAACACACTGGGACAAACTGAAACAGTGTACACAAAGAATCATGTATATGGTTTTCAGAATTTACAATTAGGCCCAACAGCTCTCATAATTGCGTGATTTTTGCTGGGGATATTGTGGTTACTAGTTCGATGGTGAAATCACTTGAAACACACAGCTTATCCGGGCTGATAAAAGAGCCTCAAACACATCATTTTCATTACCACTGAACCAAATGAAAGTCAGACAGTGTGCTTTGTGTGTACTTACAGAAGGTCAGCTGAGTAGGCGAAGAGAAATGTAAACAAAAAGAAAAGCGATAGCAGTAGAGGATGAGATCTGAGATAGTAGGAAAGAAAGTGAAACAGAAGCAGAGAAGGACAAAGATAAAGAGGGATGGACGCAAGGGAGAGACAGAATGAAAGCAAGATGGAGAGCGAGAGAGAAAGTCCAGGATGAAAACGGAACATGGGGGTGAGAGCTGTGAGCGAGCGAGGAATAAAGATGGTGAAAGAGAGAGAGAAAGAGGGGAAGATTTCCCAAGGGGGTGGTGGAGGGGGGAGGGGCAGCTGGCTTCTAAGTACAATACACACACACACACAGTCCTCATTAATTAGACTTCATTAGCGGCTGTCGGATGAGACTAATCAGGGTGTGTTGTTGTCGGAGATTGAGGGAAGCCGTGTATGTATGTGTGTGTGTGTGTGTGTGTGTGTGTGTGTGTGATTTACTGGCAGGGCTCAGCTGAGTCTGTGGAGTGATCAGAGCCCCAATCAGACCCCATAACGCGCACACACACACGCACACACACACACTCATCTGGTCAGCCAGTATAATCTGTCATCCGTTTACATGCTACAGGTTGTCAGTTCAACAGCAGGTTGTGTGTGTGTGTGTGTGTGTGTGTGACCTTGTGTAAATGACAGCTCCAATACAGATGACACACATATCATCCCAGTTGCTAAACACTAACCCTCACCAGGTAATATGTGTGTGCAAAACACAGCATGATGGATTTACAGCCATACATGCACACTGGGTACATTGTATATGTGCAGGTAGAGGAAGAACTGTTACATTACATGACTGATCAACTTGTGTAGGTTTCTCATTTTCCTTTTTCTGTTTCTGTAATGCAACGTAGTCTAAACAACAGTCAGATAATATTGTGCACTGTTTAGTCACCCACAGTTGCTCATGGCTAACCCCGTTGGTGTCTCTGGTAAGCTGTGCCTCGTGGAATTTGGGGGTAAGTCCTGTTTTGTCGTTGTTCTTGCTCAGCTGTGCTTGGAGCGTCGAGGGGAAAGAGGTGGGGCTAACGAGCTAACAACATGACCAAATAAAAGATACTAACTCCACCATTCTGATACATCTGCTAGTCACCGATTAATGTCCTCAACAGACTCGACATCTGAGGTTCTGACTGAGGCTCAAACATGTAGGCAGGCCAAAGCTTAAGCAGAATCTGTCCAATGTTTGGTCTAATGCTAATGCTAGCCATCCTGATGCTCTTTCACTGGTCAACTTAGTAAACAGCGGTGGTGGGTTGGACATTCATAGATCTTCTTTTACTTTTTAAGGTGAGAAACCCCTGTTCAACAAAATATTATAGTAGAAACGTGTCTGGAGGGGAACTTTAAAGATTTAATTTCCTCTCTTTTTTCCACTGAGTTAATGCAGCATTTATGCCATTTAGACACACACATTTGTGTATACAAACACATTATCTGTGAGGTAGACAACACACGCAAATACACACACTCAAGTTTTCTGCTGACACAGATGCAGGTTTTGTCAGTTGTCTTGTTGGCCCGCTCAGATCTTCAGGCTTCCAGCGAGAGCTGAATGCCACAGTGGACACACACATAAATAGCCATACACACACACACTCTCTTTCACTTCTCACAAATTAACACACACACACACACACACGCACACACACAAAAGATATAACAGGCTCTTTTTACAAACACACAAAGGCAGCTCATCCTCGCCACGCTCCAGGAGTGACAGATCGATTCCCAGGACAGCTGCTGCTCAGACAGGTGTGTGTGTGTGTGTGTGTGTGTGTGTGTGTCTTTTTCCTTTTACACTTAAAAGAAAGACAAGAACTCAGAGAATTTTCTCTCCCTCTCTCCTCCTCTCTTCTTCTGTCCCTTCTCCCTTTCAGTCTCTCTCTCTCCCCAAAGATTTTTTCTCTTTCTTTCCAGAAGTCTGCTCTTTATGTTATTATTGTTCATATTCAAAACTCTAGATCACATCTTTTTCTTTGCTACTCATTAATATGTAAAGAAAAAGGCAATTCTTATTTACTTTACTACTAGTATTTTGTTTGAATATATTTTACAATGTATTCGCAATTTCTTTGCAGATGTTTTTTGAACTGAAATTTTCAGTGTATATTAGTAACAACTTTACTGTGAGATTCAAAATTCTTTACAAAGCATGCAGCATGGGCTTTGTGGGTTAATATATAACATATTATTGAAAAACAATATTAGACAAAACAGTACGTTTGACCATATTTACCAAGTTAAAATGTTCAAAATTACTGAATATTAAGATTCCGTCAAGATCATAATTTCATAATCAACAGATATTGCCTGACAAAGAAAACATATATGACCAATGACTGATTAGTTTCTTTGGTCTTTAAAGGAGAGCTAGTAGTAGTAGTATCACACCACCCACACCTGCCCCCCCTCCCTTCACCTTGACTTGTGTATTCAGTTGCAGTCTTTTACTGCCTGTAAAAGCAGTATGAGGACCACTGTCAACTTTGACCCCTGCTACAGGGCAGGAATAGAGACACATTCAGGGGTCGCACACACCCTGTCCTTTGTCTTTCTGTGTCGTGTGTGTGTGTGCATTGATGTGTATTAATGTGTTTACAAGATTAAACACTTTAAAACAATTTGAATCATTATTGAAGTCACTTACCAAAGCAAAAGTGTAAACATATGCTTGCTCCAGTTGATCAATATAAAACCATAATTTATATAATTGTAAACTGATAATCTATGGGTGTTAGACAGGTAGTTTGGAGATGTCACCTTGAACTCTGAGGATTTCTGAAGGACATCATTCACTATTTTATGACAGCTAATAGACTAAAGATTATTTTAAAATAATAATAAATTACAGATAATGAAAATTATCAGTAGTTGCAGTCCTAGAGAGACACTTATGCTCTCTAGAGAATCTTGAGCTCTCTAAATTGATGTCAACATCGACATTGAATTAAGCTTTAATGGAAGGTGATTCTGTTAGGGTTAGGGTTGGGGGTAGGTTTCCAGCAAACAATAGGGCCCCCAGCTCACTGTTGGAAACCAAAATTGTAACTAAAGGTAACGTTTTAAGTTATTGCTTTATGCTACCCACTTACTTTATTATTTGTAACTAGTGAAACTAGCATCTCTAAGGAAATGTGTTCTGTATAGAACTACAGAAACCCTTAAAGTGTAATTCTGCTATTTTTAAAGCTTCTTACATATTTTTGGGCCTAAAAATGTCAAAGCCATCAGACTCCTTAAAATTATGTTGTCGGACACTGTCAGTGAAATACTAAATGTAAAGATCTGATATCCACGAACACGTTGAGGATATATGCTGAGTTCTCGTTCACTTAGCTGTGGTCACTGTGTGTGTGTGTGTGCGTGTGTGTGTGAGTCAGTGAGTCGTGTGTGTGAAGTGAAGGTGCTTTGGTGCTAAGCGGAGAACAGGCGGGTGTGAAAGTCCATCTGCACTGTGGCTATCGAGAGAGAGAGGGAGGGAGAGAGAGAACTGAAAATCAACAGCAGCACTGTAGCTTTCACTGCTGCCACCACAGTGTGTGTGTGTGTGTGTGTGTGTGTGTGTGTGTGTGTGTGTGTGTGTGTGTGGTAAAAGAGCAGCTATAAAAAGACTAGAGTTACTGAACACAAGGTGGGGTGAAAAAGAGGAGAAAGAACAACAATAGCTGATACTCACCCACACACACACTCTGGGATGCACTCTGACCCCGTCAGCTGCCGCCCTGCTTGCTTTGGGCTTCATGCCGCGCGACAGGTGAGCAAGCTAACTGACTGCCGTCCGGGATAGCTGGAACGCCTTGCATTTCACACACACACTCACACACCGACAAAGAGGGTTAAAAGCATTCATATGTACATACATACACAGGCACAAGGTCAGGGCCAGGTCGGGGCCGAAACAAATACACACACACACACACCACTCCTTGCATTCCTACATATGGCAGTTGTGTAATTAAAAGGCTCGCACCTCTTTGTCACTCTCACTGTGACACACACACTGATCCCCCATGTTAGCCTGTGGAGAACATCATAGGAATACACATAAATGAATAATGTTATAAAAGATATTTTGCTCTTTATCTGTTTATCTCTTGTAAATTTGGTTGAGAAAGTTGCCAAACACAAGCTTTACTTGGGTGCATGTGGACTTTATTCAAATGGTAACACAGAAATCTTCCTTAGTGGGCGTTCAGACCAAAAATAGTTGGTTTGGGTGTTCTTTCAGATACAGGTGAGACAATTTGTCCAATTTGTATCCATTTTGTATTTGTATCTATTTGTCCTTGTAAGGTCCATGTGCACTGGTGGCTTCAAGTTTCTATATAACACTTGTATAAGTTGCATACTGGACCAGGATTGACTCTCATACTATTTTTGATGTCACAAATCATGGTCATAGGCCCCGCAACTTAAAATCTGATTTTCAATGAGCATGCAGAAACTTTCCACTTTCAGCAGATGAATGTGAAAACATCCTTCTAGTGTCAAACTCTGCACAAGCATCATTCTGCACAGTGAAACTCAAACATCCAACTGTAGGAACAGGTAGGGAAACTGATTTATGAGTAACTTTAAATATAACCTAGACAGTCGTTCTAGTTTTTCTCTCACCCACCCACATTTTCATCTTCCAGGAACACTCTTGAGGTAATACATTAAGTGAGCAGGCTATCTGTCCAGGAAATCACATCAAAAAACAAAGTTAAGTCTGTTAACACCTGGTTGAAGAAAGCTTCGCTGTGGAGCTTTCGATAGACTGTGTTTACCTGAACAGACGTGCTATTTAAAGGTCTGATTACTGCTCGATACAGTGACGCGACACATGGTGTTTAAACATGGTGTTATTAGGGATTAAGTCAGACAGTATGATGGCATTTCATTCTTTTATTCTACTGTGAACACACACACAGGGTGTTGGCAGCGCTCCAGTGAATACTACAGCCCGGTGTAATGAATAAATGGCAGATAACATTACGGAGGAAAAGTTGCTGGAACAATACCAAATGGACTGTGTGTGTGGTGTAAAGGTCACTCAGGGTCTTTCCTAAACCTGTTTCATGTGGAAAAAGGAGGGCAAAAATATGGAAATGAGTGATCATGAAACTGATTAAAAAAAAGACAAAAGCTCAAACAGAACAAGGTTTTTTTTTGTTTTCCATTGAAATATCCAAGTTTCCAGTACCAAAATGTCAAATTTAACCTCAGATGGTGGGTAAATGCAATGTTGGGAAATCTGACCTGATAATTGTGTCTCTAAAGGTTTCATAAAAAAAATCTTCATGGCAGATCTGGAAAGGTTTGGAGGGGAAGGCAAAGTCAAGTCTTCATAAGCTAATTCCAAGTCAAGATGTACGTTCTTCAGGTCTCTGTATGCTGAACATTACATGGCATTTGATTAATATTATATATTATTATTATATTATATTATATATTATTATTTGTTTTTTTCGGATTTAATATTTTCAAGTCTTTAGGGAATCAAGGTTTACTTTTGGAATTTAAGTCTGACTCAAGGACAATTCTCAAGTCTCCCGTTCACTTTGAGGTTGTAGTGGGGTTTTTATGTGCTTCCCCATGAACCAGGACAGGACTAAGTTGTTTACAACTTGGCTCTCTTGTAATTTTGGCCATCACTCTTATTTTTCTGAGGACTTTTAATTCACCCTCTGATATCTAAGCATAAGACAACAACCGTACAAGACTCCAACAACACCTTAAAATTCAAACAGCTGTGATTTTGGATGCCTTAATTAGGAGGTTGTATTTTCAACCTCAGAGGTTGAGTACACAGTATTCTTGGTCTTCACATGGTTTAAGTAGAAACTGATATTGTCTTGTTCCCTTTTCACAGAGAGTGACTGATTTTGTTAATGCCAGGAACAAGAGAAAAGAATATTTAAAATGTAACTTTCATGAGAACTTAATGAGAACTTGGGAATAGGGACCAGCAGAACACGTCCACTTAGTAAGTCAGTGGATGCTCAAATGGAGTCTTCTTGTAAACATGATAAACAAGACTCCACTTGAAGGCACCATTAGGGCTGCTTATGTTAAGAAAACTGCTGCAGCTGTAAAGTAGTGAAGCAGGAGAAGTTACTTTGGGCAGCCAGGCTCCAAGAAGTAAAAGTACATTTGTTTCACAGACAATGTTAGGTAACATAGTTGGAGGACTTTTTGGGGAGTTTGACCTTGTTTGAATAAAGGGATAGAGGGTGTCATATGCTGTACAGCTTTTAAATGCATTTCATTTTGGTTTGTTTAAATGAAATGTACTTTATTCTAAGATTTATATGGACATCCTCAGTACAAAAGATGAACAAATGTGTATGAAGATATCTGTTTCTTGGATGATATGTCAAAGGTACAAGCACCTCAGCTGGCATTTTTACCACAATAACGGCTACTGAGGCTCATGGTTAGTGTTGCTATATGAAACTGACAAAAACATGGGCCTCTGAATTGAAATAATTATAAACTAATGGCCAAAGGAGAATCTAGGATACTCTTAAGTCTATATGTTGAGGAACATTGAGAATGTCATTAAACAAAAAAGTCACAGTGGGAGAAAAATACTTGAAAATACTCGAACGAGCAGCTCCTCCCACTTCACCTCTCTAGTCATGTCTCTTAAGTGATAAAAAATTAAATATTTGAGTTTTGTGTTTTCCTCCCCTCAGGACGGTGTGTCAAGCTGGGTGAGGCTGTGAAGGTCTGAGCTCATTACTACTGATAAATAACAGAGTAATAAACCCGGGAGACTGAGCAATACAGAAACACAAACACACAGTGACAGAGTGGCGTTTAAATATGGAGCCAGACACTCTGTCTCCATTGAGCTCTGTCATTTCTACTGTGTGTGTCACTCTGTTCATTACCTATGTGTGTGTGTGTGGGAGATGTGGAGGGGTTAGGGTCAGGGTGTGTCTGTGTGTGTTCTTGGTCAATCTGTGTGTTCCTCTAGTGGTGTGTGTGCAAAAGTCAATTAGAATCAATTTGTACCCTCAGCTGTTTGAGCCCCCCTGTGACCATCTTCCCCATGACTCCGTCTGTGTGTGTGTCTGTCACCTTGTTACCTTGTTATTGCAGCGCTGGTGGGTCCCTTTGGTCACTGTGTGTGGGTCAGTTTGGCCAGAGTGTTTGTGGCGGTGGGGAGGGAGTGAATGAAAGAGACAGACTGACCGACTGAAGTCATTGGTTGGTTTCGAGTTGTATGTTTAATTTGTTGTCACTCTTTTCTAGTTATGACTTTCGGTGTCACAACAGACCAGAATTCATCCACCTGGCTTAATGGATCAACTTTGTTCCAAGAAACCAAGACCTGACTTATTATATGCGGTCTAACTGGATGTGGGTAATGGTGCCGTTCTCTTGCCACTGGTCTGTGTGTCAACATCTAAAGTTGTGTTCCGACTGAAATTAAGCAAATTTTCAATCCTGCAACTGTGTACAATTTGATTTGAAATACGTGGGTGCGAATACACACTTTAGACAAACTGAGGCAGCCATGTGAGTTGAAAATGTCTCGGCCTGAGTAAATGATTTACTCTTATCTTAGAGATCTGTGAATCCACTTCATAAATGCAGAAAACAGGAGAGAACAGGAGGGAAATAACAAAGACCTACCTGGCTATCTACAGCGGAGATCTGCATCTTCTGTACATTGACTGGGGCAAATACACAAAGACTCCACAAATAGTCATGTAAAGGTCTAAGCACACTTCAGTATCCAAGAGGACCCAAGTGGGCTCACTTTGAGCCCTACCAAGAGGCATCAACAGAAGAGAATTTGCATCTGTTTAGGTCGGACACATTTTTCATCAGGTCTAATTATTTACTTCAGCTTTATGTCAGACGGCCTGTACTTGACATACAGAGATGAAACTGATATCTGCTCCTCTTGGTAAGACAGAGAACACGTGTGCATAGTATTGTATACCTTTAATATTCCTTTAAGGTCTCTGGTGCATGCTTTTTGTTAAAGGTCTAA
>JAGRRF010012897.1:26101024-26107999 GCA_019097615.1 Morone chrysops
ATTTACTGCTGGGCCATACTTTTACTGAAAAAAAAACACAAAATCATTTATCCTTTTTTTTTAAAGAAACAAGCTAACATCCCTATTTCTTGTTAGATGCCTATCAACTGTGTTCTTAAACACGTTTTCATCATATGTATTTTTTGTTACATACATATATTTTTGGCCTTTTTATTGCCTTTATTTGATAGGGACAGCTGAAGATAGACAGGAAAGGACTCAATACATGGGTCACCAGCTCTACCCACTGAGCTAACCGGGCGCCCATCAACTGTGTTCTTACAGTTAACTTACACACTTAAAACACTCACTGAGTCTAATGTGAACCAAAATAATTGAGCTCATGACTTCCAGTTGAAGGAAGACTCAAAAAGCAACTCACAGTTTGCTAACATGCTATCACAAATACGAACGCTGTGAGCTATCACCTGAGGCTCCAGTGCTACTAAGAGGTGATTTGTTGTCTTTTAAAGTGAGAGAGTGTGGACTGTCTCCTCTATCTCTGCTCATCACAGGTCAAAGGTCAGATAAGGACTGTCTGCTGGGAAATGAAGTGGGGGAAAGGGGAGGAGGAGGCGGGTAGGGGGAGTCACCTGATGACAGGACAGGAGGAAGAGGAAGGCAGAGGGGAAGTAGTTAGTGTTAGCACGCTACTGGTGTTGATAGGCGTCCTCAGGAAGGTGTTTGATAAGTGAGGCTGAGAGTTACTGAGTAACTAAAACTCTTTTGGGTAACCCCCCCCCCATGGGGTCAGGGGACTAATATTGACGGGTTGGGGGTTTGATTTCCTTTGGGGCAACTAATGCCAACAATTCTGTTGTTTTGCATAATGGCTGCAATTGTCACATGTGAAAACCTGCAAGTAAATTCAGCTACATACTTTTTGGGATCACCTCTTCGCAATATAAAACACATACAAATGTCACAAGTGAGGATAAAATGTGAAAAATATGTTCACGTGTCCAGAAAGCTTTGCGAGTCAGGTGACGGCAGGTCTTCTGGAGGTGTCTGCACCCTGCTCCTTCACCTTTTCACCTTCTCTCTCAGCTGAATCATGTCGCATTTGTCCTGATTGATTTTCTCAGGAAGAACAACTTAGGTTTTGTCATTCAGTAAGATCTGCACTCAAAAAAATGAGGGTCTAAGCACTTCAGGGTTCCTCACAAAAGGTCACAAAAGACCATCTTCACTATCAACAGGCAGGCTGACGAGTCTCAGCTCGTGTGGTCTCAATGTGATGTCTTTAGTGGTACCGCAGTAGAAGATCTGATGGAGCTACACACACCAATGCATGTATATGTATCCCCTATAGGAGAAGCCCAATCAGTGATCTCTAAACCTTTATGACAGAATTATTCAAGTAACACTCAGATTTCTCTTTGATTATTAGCGACCAGTCTTATTGGCACTTTAACTTTCAGAGTGTGTGCTTAAACATTAGAGATGAGGTCATGTCAGGGTCCAGGAACAACAGCAGATGCAGTTTGGTGTTTGCACCACGTGACAGATAACCCAGCAAACAAACTCTGCCCCAGCTCTTCTATCTCCATTACATCCTCTCTTCTCACCCTCTTTTCCCCTCCCCCGCCTTCCTCCTCTCTATTACCTGTCCTCTATTTACACCACTGCAATTTCAGCATGATTAGAATTTTTTATTTCCCATTTCTAAATATTTTCTGGCTGTTTACAAGAGAGACACATTTAAATATATTTCATATTCAGTATTGCCAAACGTCAGGTTCCTTCACTACCATCAGTTCTAAACGGCACTTGATTGTGCAAGAAGACAAGACTTCTAATGTTAAACCTGGAATAGCCGGCACCCCATGTACCAAGGGTCCTTGCTGCAGAAGCCATGGGTTCGACTCCGACCTGTGACTGTGTGTCAGCCCCCCCCCCCTTTCCTGTCACTCTTCAGCTGTCTCTGTTTTGTTTGCTTTTTTAAATCTGGTTTATGTGGTTTCATTATTTGTCTGATTTCTATATTTTCCTCTTTGAAACAGATCAATGGGGTTAAAAATCTAACCCCATACACGCAGCAGAGCCCGGTGGATACTGGACAGAAGAATTTGGAAGCATTCTAACATATTATGTCTCCTCTTGCAGCTTGTTTAACCAGCCTGTTTTACAATAACTGTCACGTGTACCTACATTCATTAAAAAGTAATCGGAACTGTTTGGACAGAAACGTAACATCATAATACTATAAATAAATAATAATATACTATAATTATTAATATACTATAAATAATAATATACTATAAATATAAATAAAATAAATAGCTTTAAATCTTTTCTTTTCTGAAGTGAAAAACTATTTGATGAACTTCATTTAAGAAAACAACAGGATTAAGAGGAACTAAACTATCTCCTAATGTGATAAAAGCTGAAAAAACACTACAGTGCTGAAGCTACTGAACAGAATCTACTGTACGACCAGATTTGAATATTGTCCGCTGCCTCCTCTCGCGGTTATGATGGTGAGTCTGTAAAACATGTTGCTCTTTGAAAGTATGTGCTAATAGGAGCTATTACACTCACGCTTCTCCTCCCCACCCTTTTACTCACAAACACTCTTTTCCCTTCCTCCACCCCCCGCCCCCCCCTCCTTTTCTCCTTCTCTCTGTCCTTTTCTGCGTCTCTAATTAGCAGTGTGTTAAACTTGGTGAACAGCGGTCAGGAATGCCCCGACAAACTCATAAAAATTACATCAAACTCCACCGAGACGCCAACAAACAGGTCTAACCTCCCTGCACATACAGTGGATGAATGGATGGATGGAAGAGACGAGAAAACGAGGGGGAGGGAAAGGCAACTTCTGACAGAGAGACAGAAAAGTTAGAAGAATGTTTTGTGTGTAGGCCAGTATCACCTAGGCTAACAAGTTTCTGATGAAGTTGGACAAAGAGTCATTGAACCCAACTGAGCTTATTTGAATCACAAATAAAATAAAATACATTTTCATTGCAAGGGACAGAAACACTGATGCTTATAAAATTATGGAACTGAATGTTAACAACTCTTGTTGTAATTACTCTATATTCTATAAATATTAATGCTATGCTATTTTAAATATTATATATATATAAATATATATATATATATATTATTATCTATTATTATACAGTAAATTAAGACTGTAATTGTAATGTTTTTCTCAGAAATTAATATCTATTCAACATGTGAATACAAGGTAAGCTATTGAATATTTCAAATAAATAAAATAAATACATTGTTTGCATCATTTAGGCTTCAGTTTACTAAATCGACAGCCTCATAATTCAGAGTGACTATTTGGGAAAGTTAGCTGTGTATTAGTTGTAATATAATGTTTTAAAGGTTTAACTTCTCCTACAATTGTTAAAGAAGAAAAAATGAGTGAGAATTATAGATATTGTGTGATCTACAGAACACTTATTCAAGAAATAACATTTTAAAGTGAGGAAACTTATTTGGTTCCAAGATAGACACAAAACATCTAACATTAAAGATCAACGCTGTTCATCTCCTCCTTTTCTCTGTTCTTCTCCAATTTCTCCACCTCCTCATCACTCCTTCTTTCCTTTCTTTCCTCACTCATTCATCCCTTCATTTTCTCCTCCACCTCCATCTTTGATGTATGTCCCACTGCTCTGCTTCTCTTTTCCCCTTCAACATGGCCACACAATGACTCTTTCACGAAAGAGACTGAAAGAGGAGTGCAAGAGGAGTATATACGAGCGATGAAGGGGGGGGTGGAGGGAGCCTGGAAAGGGGGATGAAGGGGAGAAGAGGGATGAGGAAGAGATGGAGAAGAAGGGGGGAAGGAGGTAGAGGAGGAGGGGAGAAAAGAGGGATGAGTGGAGGAAGGGTAGACTGGGGTCAGAGCTGACGTTGGGGGGGTTGATGTGGGGTCAACATGATGAAGCAGTAATGGAAGTGTGTGTGTGCGTGCGTGCGTGCGTGTGTGTGTGTGTGTGTGTGTGTGTGTGTGTGTGTGTGTGTGGTGGTATCAGAAGATGTATGGTTGGTTGACAGAAGAGAGAGAGACAGAGGCAGATTACAGCGGAAGGCAGAGAGGTAATGGCCTCTGTGTGTCATTATTTAGCTTTTTGTTCAGCTTCAAGTTTTAGTTTCTGAATGATTCAAAAAATACAACAATCTGTAGGTTAAAGGTCAAAGATCACAGCATCCAGATGTATCAGTGACAGTGTATGATTCAGAGTGGTTCTTTCCAGTGTTTCAGTATGGTGTCTCGTACAATAAAAGTGAGTGGGGAAAAGAAAAGTAGGATTTTGAAAAATGAGAATAAAATGTCTGCAGTGTTGGGAAAAATTTAATCTGATACAGTTACTAACTGAAAGTCAGTAAGTACTAATCAATGTATCACAATATTAAAGTAACCTAACTTGGTTACTTTCTATTACTTTTGGATTACCTCAACAGCAAATAGACAAATAAAAACAAAAGAAAAGAAATGTCAATAGTATAAATGGAATTGTATTCTGTAAGACAACAAAACAACAATTGAAAAAAAATTTAAAGATTTTTAGTATCAAACATGTGATGCCCAATGTATTTTTGTATTGTATTTTAAAATCGTAATCCTGCTAAACAATCCCCATTTTTTGTTGGCTGATGTAAATGTAACTGTAATCCAATTGGGTCTTATTTCTTTGTAACTATAATGGATACAGTTACCTTTTGTATCCTGATTATATAACTCAGTTATTGGACAATTGTGCAAAACCCTTGATTATGTCCATTTCCAACATTTTTACATCCAGTGTCAATGTTTTTATTTATTTTTTATTCTTACTTTTTGGATTATTCTCACCCCTTCCTGCACTGAACTTCAGCATTGGATGTATATAGTGCAGAATCACTCAATATGGCTGTAATTCTCAGGATATTGCGGTGTTTCTGTTACTATATAAAGGTGCTGATGTTTTTGGACAGTTTCTCTTATAAATGTGATGTGAATGCATTGTGGAAGCAGAGTGTCTGTTTAACCTATGTTATGAAATTAGCGTCTCTAACAGAGAGGTACTCTGTCCTGTTCCAGCGTTAAGAGCGCCATCAGAGTTCGTCGGCTGCACCTGAAGAGAGAGTGGCCTTGGATATAAACAGGCTGCTGTCTGAGGACTTGCCTCTTTGTTGCTGAGCAGTCAGGACACCTTCCACATGGGCCTCACTTTAGATTAGTTTGCTTTAGTCTTATATTGACCTTTATTTCTACACCACATACTGTACTCATCCACACACGCTTTACACCACAGATGCCTAACATTCTCATATTTAATTAGAGTTGTTGTGCTTCGTTTCATTGCTTTCTTTAGTGTGTGTATGTAAACCCTGAGCCAGATTTGTAACAAGTGATTTAAAACATTTTTCATTTTCTTTCACAGTTAACAATTCACACCCATTATTTTACTTATCTATTTGTTAAATTGCATTAAAAAAAACTCTCCTTGGTGGTGTATTTATCATCAACATTCAGTCATTCATCCAATATCAGGCACAGCAAGTATTCCAGCCACTGATATGTGAGGATGTTCTGTTGTTCTAAATTGAATTTCTTTTGGGTTTTAGTGTTAGTCAGACAAAACAATGCGGTGTGAGGGGTTCAACTTTTCAACATTTCGCACCAAATGTAACCTATGAATTGAAAAATAGTTAAACAAGAATGTTAGCTGCAGCCCTAAACATGTGGTATGTTTTGGAACACAGCTAGCAGCAGTAACACCATTTTTTCACCATATTAGCAGTTTGTAAGAATCTTATGTAAAAGTAAAGGTGTTCCTTTAATATGTCTTCCCATGTTGCAACACAAATCCATTCTGCAGTCTGTAAACATGGAGAGTGACATGTGAGTCTTTGTATTCAGAATAAAGGAACAACTGGTCCTCGTGTGTCTGGACGGGACAGAGAGAGGGAGGGAGAGGTGACCTCTGATTGGCCGGAGCGACACAGAGGTGAGGTGAAAGGTCATCCAGGGGTTGAAGAGAGAGAGAGGGGGCACATCAACACCTTGTCTAATATCTACCCTGCAGTGTGTGCGTGTGTGCGTGTGTGTGTGTGTGTGTGATTGATCCATTCAACCTGGTGGCCGTGGCTATAGATCCGAGAGACCGGAGATGGGTGTGCGTATTGGTCTGTATGTGTGTGTTTGGGGAGGGGCTGAGGGATGAGAGGCGATCCGTCTCCCGTGGCGACAGGCCGGACCGTGGACCCTTCCGCTTCCTCTAAATATTTACAGAGCTCTGGCCAATAAGAGCCAAGCAGACTCTGGCCACCAGCCATGAAATGAAGGAGTGTGTCGAATGTGTATCTGTGTGTGTGTGTGTGTGTGTGTGTGTAAGCGATTACACATTTCAACCCACTGGCTGCGTTGCACGGCTGCAGGGCAGTCTGGAGAAAAAAATGTAACACTCACTTAACACATTTTTACAATTAATATCAGATCAGTATTAGCTCTGACACACGCTCTCTCTCTCTCTCACACACACTCTCTCTCTCACACACACAGAGAAACACACACAAACACACCATAAAAAGTTCCCTCAAACGTATACAAAGTGCTCAGATTAACTCTGTTTCTCTTGAAAACACACACATTTCATCCAAACATACAAAAACACATCCCTCTCTCCCTCTCTTTCTTTTACTCTCTCTCTCACGCACACACACACACGCACACACACAGCCAGAGCATGTGTGTGCAGTGAAAGTGCTCTGCCTGCCTGTTTGAGCGAACAGTAAATGAATAAAATATGTTTGAGCCGCTGAGAGGAAGTGGTTTCCAGACCGCCTCAGCATGTTGGAAACAGCTGTTTGTGCATACATGTAAGTGTGTGTATGTCTGCGTGTGTGTGTGGGAGTGTGTGTGGGTGTGTGTGGGTGTGCACGTGTGATTCAGCTTGTACTTGAGCAGCATGTTTTCATCCTGTGTGTGTTTGCATCAATCTGTGTTTTTCTTGATGTGTGTGTTTGTCC
>JAGRRF010012897.1:26108169-26123720 GCA_019097615.1 Morone chrysops
GGGGGGGTTGGAGGTGGGGGTCCTGTGGACCACTTGAGATTAAACCACAGGCCAGACAGAGCTGTGTGTCATCAGGCCGGCCGCCATGGAGCCGAACATCCAGCTTCAGCCTGAAAACATGAGCGACAGAGATAAACACAACAGAAAGCTATGAGCGATGAACAGACGAGTGATCACTGATGGAAAGCAAAAATATGTCAGCAAGCGTTTTATTTGTGCATTAATCTTTAATCACGTATATTTTTAAAAATATGAGAGACCATTTTCCAACCCGAACCATCAGTTGTGGCCTCCCTCCGTAGCTTTATACATCCTTACAATCTTCCTACTGTTTCCACTTTCCTTTGTTTATTCCTTAATTCCTTCCTTCCATCCTTCTTCTGTCTTATGTGATTAACAGTAGCTGACAGGAATTATTATTATTACACACAGAGTTGCCTTTTAATGAAAAGAAATGTAGTCCAATGTAACTAAAAAAAGTTTTATCTGTTAAGTTCAGAGACAAAGCCGCGATGCTAATGTCCTGATTAGATCTGATTTACGGTTTTGCAAGTTTTTTGTTTGTAGGAACAAATCAGTTGATACTGCGTGAGATAACTGACACCTTAAACTGTTTCGTAAGATTTTATTTGCATGTGAAGCGCTTTGGTTGTCTGATCTTTTTATGCAAAATGTGTGGCTTTGGCATAAAGTAAGCAGTTACTCGCTGCTTCACTGCTGATCCTGTTTTAACTTCACTGACATTAAACTGACAATTGATAACTATATTAAGAACCTGTCAGTGTCAGGACATTTTATGATTCACAGCTCAAAATTGTTACAGGAAAGTCTGTGAAAAAAACAGAAAGAAAAGGACACAAAGAAAAGCTTTGGCAATGGACCCCATGAATGTGAAGCATCTTGGATACATAAGGTCCTTATGAAGAAAAAAGATACAGGATCCTTTGAGGTTTGTACACTGGTGGTGGTGATCTAACATCAGCAGGATGAAGATCATCTCCCTCGACTGGAGATAATGGTGGTGGGTTGTGCAATAGTTGGCAGTTGCATTCAGGGGCCGATTGGCTCGAGCAATGTGGATTAAATTAAATATTTTTTTATTTTATTTGTATGGCAGCAAATCATAACAGAATCTGAGAACACTTTTAATATAGAGCAGGTCAACACTGTACTCTAATTATTTACAGAGAACCAACAATTCCCACCATGAGCAAGCACTTGGCGTGGGAATATAGAGAACTTGACATCATGGGAAAGTGAAAGTGACGGAGATGATTAAAGTGGTAGGAAATAGCAAAACAAAGCAAAAAAACTCCTGGTGATGAATAAAGGCAGAACATGTCATAAAAACCTTATTGACCTCATTAAACTTTTGCCAAAGCTTAATTATATTAAACATGATAACTAAGTATGAAAACTATTTTTTGTTTTCACAGGAACAGATTAATACAAAGCAGAGACAATAGAATGACACAACTGCTGCAACAAGTTCCTACAATACAATACAAATGTGCTGTATGTTTTTGTTAAATATCAACTAAATGCCATTTGGTAATAAACAAAATATGAATTAAAATAATACAAAAGAGGCACGGTTTTGTTCCTGGCTGACGTTCATTTGAGCACACTTTTAGCCTCATCGTGGGATTTGTTGACAGGAATAAAAAGATGTCTGGTGACAACAACAACAAATCCCATGAAAACACCAAAACCAATGATGAATTGATTTACTAGCAAGTTTTGTGTGTGTTTCAAAGTCTGATCTCTTTTTCCTTTTGTGCCGCAAAGCTCCATTGTTGTCCAAAAACTATTAAAAAAAACTAAATAAATCAATGAGCCACATTGTTGCACCTGGTAATGCTCCTTCATTACCACGAACACATATTTTGATTCAATCCCACATACACTGTCCTGCTGCACCACACTCCAAATAGTGAAAATAGTTCCCAACAAATGCACTATTTCTGCCGTTTGAGTAACGTTTACTAAAACCTACAGTGAGCAGCTGTTTTAGACGTTCAAGATCAACACTGCCATCATTTTATGTTGTAATGATGCAACTGTAGCTTTCATATTCTCCATTTATTAGATCAGTTTGATTATTGATAACTTCGCTTCATGCTGTTTTCTCCATTTAACCCACACTCTGCTTCATCCTCCCTCCTCCTCTTTCTCCTCCTCCTCGTCGTCCTCCTCTTCCGCTCTCCATCGGTTTTCTTCAAACTATGTGGCTTCTACTTCCGTTGTGCCCATGAGCCGAATCTTCTGATCTTTACACGAAACAGATCAGGCGCTCCCTTACACACACACACAGGCTGAACACGGACACACACATACACATAGACACGCACACACACACACAGGCTGAACACGGACACACACTCTTTCACCTCATCAAAGTGGTGGAAGTGTGTGTGGGACGATGGATTTGATGGAAAGGTTGGGGGGCTCGGAAGTGTTTTAGTGTTTGTGTGTGTTGGGGGGTGTGTGTGTGTTGGCCGTATGGACACACACGCACACACACTCGTACAGCTGGGACTTATCAGTGTTTACTCTCTCCTGTCTGACTGTACTTAAACTTTACCTCCTCTCTCTCTCTCTCCACTCTCTCCCCGTCCACACACACACACACACACACACACACACACACACACAGGAACAACCACCCAGCCAGATCGAGGGAAGCCTTTATCTGAGCTTGGCGCTAAGCTGTGAATGGTTGTGTGTGTGTTGTAAGTGTGTGTGTTTGTGTGTGTTTAGCTTGGCAGACTGCCAGAGAAATCGGACTGAAGCCAAACTTCTCCCTGCAACAGCAGCCACGTGCCACAGCCTGCTGTGTGTGTATGTGTGTGTGCGTGTTTGTATCTTGAGATTTATATTTCATAGTGTGTCGGTTTCTTGCTGTCGCAGGTGGGCACAACCCAGTCTGGGTTCACGTCTATATTTTAATCTTCAGGTCTGGGTCTAAATGGCACCCTTCTGGACCTGAGAACATTCTGACAATGTCAGCAACACATTGTGCTTCTTCAATCAACCAATAAAAATTAAGCCAATAGCTGATTTGAATGCGGCTTCATGTTAGAGATTGTTTTGTGTTTTTGGCTAGACGACAGCCATGTGGGCCAGGCCCAGTCTGTTTTACAGTGGGCCTTTCTCAACAGATTTGCGTACTCTTTATGTTCATAAGTTAAATACGTAACTGCCACTGTTCAAACACAATTTTGGAATTTGAATGTTCTTGCTATGAGCCAATTGGTCTTTAATCTGGGCTTGGTGGGATTCTTTCTGAGGTTCTTTATGCTAAGATTTTGAAATATTCACCTCTGAAACTTCCACAATGCATTTTTAATTGTCCTCCATTGTATTATGCGGCATTAGGAGAGGTGAATACCACAAAACCTTGACAACTTGTGACTGGGATGAACTGTTAGAAGATGGTGAGCAAATGGTGCTGTCAGGTTGTTTTGAGGTCAGATCCACCAGGTCCATTCAGGTTTGGATTGCTTACTTTAGCTTTCTATTGATTGTGTCTGTATCTGCAATCTTGTCTCCTTATAATTACATTTCTGTACTACTAATTTCAACATAACTTAAACTAAACACAATGCCATCTGAAAGATTTTCATCAACATGATTAAAAAACATTTAATGCATGTCCCCACAAAGTTGTGTCTCTTAAAAATGTTGACTGACCTTCTACTCCATTTGTTTTCCCTACAATCTCCACTCACAGCAACTACAGCTTTTACAGCACTTGGTTAACGTTAGGGGAAAGATTGTGGTCTTGGTGAAATAATCAAAAATCAACACAGACTTGAAGCACGGGACAGGATGTGTTTACTTTTTCAATATTTAACCAAAACCACAATCTTCCCTTAAACTTAGTGCTTCCTTCACAAAAACATTCGCAGTGAACATATTTTGGAAAACAAATTAAAAGTACATAAACATAATTTGCTATGGCAACGGCTGAGAATGTCGATGCAGCCGTCGGTAGCTACTTTGTTACATTTTTATTTTAATCTATTTTTTCAGCTTTATTGCTGAAACATCACTGAATGATGTCTGCTTGGATTAGATTTTAAAATTGTTAAAATCTTGACTATATGGCAAAGGCTGCTCATTTAGATGCTGCAGATGGAAGACTAGCGCCTTCAAACTCTGTTTTTGTTGTAATCTATTAGAGGCTTTATTATATATTATTACCTATGACAAAAATAGCCTACAGTCATCGAAAAAGGATGCATGGGGTTTGGATTAAAGAGCAGTAGTGTTTGAAACGGTCTACCCAGCTGGATCTGGCGGACAGGACCGACAGTGGGTTCTGTCGCCCCAAGAGGAGAGGAAGAGAGTCTGGTTAGGAGCCATGCTGGCCCAGCTTGGATTTAAGGCTGCTCCTGGTTATGTCCAGTCTGGACGAAATGGGACTGCTGCAAATAAATCAGATGTGGCCCACATCTTTACAGAGACCTGCTCCATCAACATACCAGATCATATATATGTTATCTAATCTAAATTGAATTATCTGTTGTTCTATGTGTGTAGAATGAAGGGAGTGTTATATAACCTTGTGTTGTATGATGATACATTTCCTTGATCTATTTCTGGGTCATGTTAGACTGACAAAGACCCTATAGAGTGTGTGTGTGTGCGTGTGCACAGGTATACTGTATGAACAGTGTATTGTGTGAGAGTTTAGGTGTCACCTTATATTCCTGTGATACTGTATAAGAGTGTGTGTGGCTGTGAATACTTGTCAATTTCAATACACACACAGGTAAACAACCTGGGATGAGTGGCTTTGTGCTGAGAAGTGTCACACACTCACAAACACATGCACACACACACGTACACGGTGCTGTTTTGTTGCCAAATGTGTGTCACCTCCTTTCTCTTTCTTGTCCTTGAAAAGACGTGACTTTACCTGAGATAAAGAGGGCCTCTGTGTGACTGTGAATGTATGTGTGTAACTGAAAATGTATATGAGATAAAGTGTATACATTGTTATTGTGCTACTGAACCTGAGATGGACCAAATAAATAAAAGAAAACCCAAATTTAATGGATCTGACTGTAACTGGATGTGTCAGTAAAGTCATTTACACTCATCAGTATTAATCGATCTCGCGTTTGTTTGGGGCTCATATTGTTACTGTATATGAACTTGAGCACTGG
The DNA here is from genome assembly GCA_019097615.1 of Morone chrysops. Lineage (NCBI taxonomy): Eukaryota > Metazoa > Chordata > Actinopteri > Moronidae > Morone > Morone chrysops. The sequence goes on from JAGRRF010012897.1 coordinate 26,113,344, forward strand.
TCGTGTAAAGCCCATAATCAATAACCCCAGGGTATATTATAATACACACACACAACCACTGCTTGTTGCAATAAAAGCTGAGAACGGCAACAATGAAGCAATCCAGGCAATCCGAGAGGAAAAGGCTGAAAAGAGAAGAGCAGTAAATCCATTTCACTTTTCAAGGCCAGCAGGTCACTGGGTTAGTGTTACCAGTAGTACAGCCTCTCTGCATGCTGATAAGAGATCGCAGGGAATGCATATGTCTATGTGTGGTTGTGTGTGATTGCTTTCAAAGAAACAGTGAACTGATCTCCTATCAGATCTCAATAGAATGAACCAGTTAAACTCCGCCCCACGGATAGCTCACACACAAACACTTACACCCACACATGAAAATACTCTTCAGTATAATCAACATAAAGCTTTCATAACTTCTGTTAGGATTCCAGTTTTCAAGTTTTTTCCCTAAGAACTTGTAATTATAACCCTCCTGTTAAACTTCATTCAGGAGGTGCTGTTCTTGTGACCAATTATTAATTTTTGTTATGACAATGAAGCGTCATGCTGTGACGTCCAGTCTTTGTCAACATGACACGACTTTCACCTCTTGCTAGTTATTTTTTGGTGGGACCCCCCAGCTTCTTTTGGCCTAATTACACAATGAAGACAAGCAGAGTCTGTTTAATTTAGATGTATTGTTATTAATTGTGTTATTAAACTGATTCAGATTTATAGCTGACAGCTGGGGCCTGTGCAGGATACAGGCCGCTGATTATTTTTTATTGATTTTTTCTTTAAGGCGGATGGTATTAAAGTATTGAGTCTGGGTTAGGTGAGTGCCTTGAGCTTGTTTTGTCTGGCAAAGGCTTTGTCCAAGAGGAGTGGAAATGTTTTTAAATCAGCTTTTATTAAAAAAAAAACCCTGCATGTTTTACTTTAAGTGTCTGTTAAACCAGAATGACTGGCAGTGTCAGAGCCTCCAGGTGGCTGTGTACATGTCATAGAAAACAACTCAAACAAATTTATGAATTAAAAGACTTAAAGAATGAAATGTGTCTGTTTATTTTCAGAAATGAAATACTAGCTTCCAGTTCCACAACTATTAGTCCCAAATTGCCCAAAATTACTGTGAAACCACTAGTCCCTGATCTTAAACATCACAACTGTTTTATATATATAAAAGTTTGTACTTAGCTCTTGTGTTTTGTTGCCTTTGTTGAGATATTAAGAAATTGAAAAATGTCTCTAAAGAATATATTTCTTTCAGCTGCTTTTGCTTTTTGCTGCATCTTATTATATTTCTGTCACTTTGTTTTCCTTCCTACAATTATGAACCACTCAACTGGTCTGGAGTGTGATCAAACAAAAGCAAAATTAGTTTCTGTTTTGGTCAGGCTTGTCTTTACAAGAAACCTTAAGTGGATGTATGTTTCAACTCTGGAGCATTCTTCAGTTTTATTAATTTGGATAGGTTAAAAAACGTTAGGTCCATAAATGAAGTAAAGTTATGTTTTACTTTTAATTTTTAATGTATTATTTTACTGTATTGTAAAATAACATTAATGTCACAGTCCACCAGTCTCTCATATTGGAAAAGCTCGGATCACTTTAATGTAAAGGACATTCTTGTGGCTGCAACAGGAATTATGGTATGCAAAGAAATATGTCTTTGTTAATGATTTATTGCAACACCTTCAACCCATTTAAGACTGTTCAGTGGCTAGTGTTTTGGCTAGGGCAAGAAGATGCCATCTAATTTGGCCTCAGGTCTTAAAGGTTACAGTTATGGTCACTTTTGTGCCACGAATGGCCTCCAAGGGGCAACTTGTCCCCGGGTCATGGAGGTTATGGCACTGCTGGGCTGTTAGGGTTGATGCAAGGGTGAGGACCAAGGTTTGAACCAGGGTTAGAAAGGGACTAGGGGCTTTTAAGGGTCATCTCAACTCCAGGTTTGGGTCTTAAGGTACTCATCAGCCACAGTTTATATTTAGGATGCAACAAAAGAAACAGAAACAGAAATAAGGAGCTGTTTTTTGTGTTATCTTAGCTTAGCTTAGCAGTTTTTTGAAGCAATTAAGGGCCTGTGAATGCTGAGTTGGGAGTTACTGAAGAGGTCAGCATAGAGGGATAGAGCAGCAGACAGGGAAACGTCTACTTGACTATGGGTAATACTATGGGTTTAATTTATACAGCCCAATATCACAAATTACAGTGTGTGCAACATACAACACCAGAAAGCGATAAGTGTGTGTGCAAAGAAAGGAGAGAGAGAGTGTTGTAACTGTGTTAAGCTTTTCGAAGATTGTATTGTGGCTTCTAATTTCGAAAAAGTATGATCATGTCAGCTTGCATGGTTGGGATTAGCAAGGGTTTGGGGTTGGATTAAAGGAGAAGGGTCCTTCGAAAAGCAAACCAGTTCTGAGTGTTGAGGTAAATGGCACTGGTAAACTCTGGGTTTGAGGTCTGGTCTTGAGGGGTTACATCACTGGTCAGTTAGAGTTCTATGCTTAGCTTAGATCGACTTCATGGTCAGCATTTTGCAGTTTTTAGAGTCAAACCATGAGATGAGAAGGCCTCCCAAGTCTTACATGTTTCCACTGTCTTTGGTTGTCAGCTTGGAGGGTTGGATTTGGGACTCAGATCTAGATTAGAGAGCAGAAGGGGCATCTAGAGATGAACTTAATTCTCAGTTTGGAGGTTAATAGCATTGGTCAGCTTTAGCTTTGAATCAAGTAGGGTTGGAGCAAGAGTTAGAGAGGACCCTAGCTGGTGCTTAGAGTGTAGTTGTAGCCTTAGTCAGCATTTTTGGGTCAATCCCTGAGCTCAGAAGGACCTCTGAAAGCTACGTTTATCCACGTTTTGGGGGTTATGGTAGTGGTCATTTTGGAGGGTCAAAGCGAGGGTTGGGGCTGGGGTTAGAAAGGAGAAGGGGGCCTCTGTGGGTCATCCTGGCTCCAGGTCCAGGGGATAATGGTAGTGGTCAGTTCCTGGGCAGAGGAGCCTCCAGGGCCCGGGGGCCTCTGCACCCTCCAAGGGCCAGGCTGTGGCCAGGTCAGCGGGTGATGGATGAGGTTTAGGCTGCTTATGGCAGGTGCCCACCAGTCCTGACCAGTCCAGCTTAATCAGCAGAGCAGTCGGACAACAGACCCCATTTAACCCCCTAATGACTGGTCACTCAATCTGGACACACACATGAACATTACAAACTTAGGAACAATTAAAGTGCTGCTTGTAGCGGCAGATAGTGTAATTAAGGTTTCACAGCTGAGTGCACTGAGCTGCTGCAGACTCTGACACGTCTGATCTAATCAGTGTTTACTCTTGGTTTGGTAACAATTAAATCCCATTAAGAGTTGTTCAAGGGAAATATTTTGATTAGTCAATATGTATTGCTTTCTTTGCTATTTTGTATTTGTATCTGCATCTGATATTTTAAAATTTGTTGTTTCTGCATACAATAATTATATAATAATTTGAATAATTTGTGCATGCGTGAGTTGAGCTACACTTTTGTCAGTTGAGCGTATTCAACTCCTCGCAGTGACCCACTTTCTGCCGCTCATGGATATTGTCTCACTTCATTCTGCTTCATTTGGCAACAGAGTGTGTCGTGTGTCGCGCGTGTGTGTGTGTGTTTAAGTTTGATTTGTAGCACCTTTCAGGAAATGCTTTTTTTTTTTACTTAAAAAAGAAGTAGAGTCAGTTTTCTGGAAGGGCAGTCACATTACCATTGACGATCACCCTATTCTTCTTGTGTATGACAATTGTGCAAATAGCGTGCAAACTAGTCATAAAAAACCTTAAATGCTGCTCTGAGATCATGGATTTAATTTTTTACACAGATCAAAACTCAGAAGACAGACTTTCTCGGGGTACACGAGTTACACTGCTAAGTAAAAATGCTGAAAGTTGGTCCAACCCTGAAATATAAGAACTTCTTTTCCTCCAAACTGAGGATGAGATAACAAGAAAGTTAAAGAGTGTGTGTCTTTTCAGGACTGAGGAGACAGGAGATGTGGGGTGTCAACGATGCGTCAACAGTTTCTGTCCCTCCTCCACTTGCCCATGCTATTAGGAACTGTGTCTGTGTGTTTTATGTGTGTGTGCTCTGGGTGATCACATTAGTAAAAGCAGAAAGTGTTAATTGGACAGTTAATATCACAGGTGTGAGTATTGATTACCATAATGTGCGACAGATAACAGTGTAAAGTTTGTGTATTGAGTGTTTATTTTCCTTTAGGAAAGCACACACACCTTCTGTGAGTCTCCAACAATCGTCCCTGAGCTGACTCTGCAATCAAAAAAAGAGTTTCACAGTTTTCCTTCAGCAACACCATCACCATCTTGTCTTTAGGAAAGATATAAAATTCGAAAATATACAGTATATATACCTGACAAGGTATTAAATACTATATATATATATATAAATTTGTGTATACCTAAAATGTAATAGAAAATGGGATGATAAAGGGGAGAAAGAATAAAGAGGATAGATGGGTTAGGAGGGGAAGGAGGGGAGGGATTAAAGATTTTGTGTGAGTGGAAAGGAATCAGGAGCACAAAGTAGCACTTAACTCTTTCTGGATCTACACACACAGTCAAGAGCTCTGGTATTACAGGAATATCATAGAAAAATAACAACAACACTGCAGGTTGCAGCCAACAACGACGACGGCTCTAGTGCTCGGACACGGGAACAGGTGAGACCTGGCAGGTGAGACCTGGCAGGAGGTCTGTGACATGGGGGGAGGGGGGAGAAATACCTCAAGTCTGCAGTTGCTGTGATGATTTTACCAGTTTTTTAAATCAGTTTTGAACATTTTTACAGACTTACTGTTTCTTAGTTTATTGTGAATTTATAGTGGCTGTATTTTAATGTTTATTTGGCTGTAATATTCCTTATTTTATTACATTGAACACAACATGCAGTGACTTTGTGCAACTACAGGTCTTATGTTATATTACTATAGGTGGTATACTTTCTCTTTGTTTGATGAGACATTTTGTTATAATGTCAAAAAGCTGACACACATCACTGTGTGAGAGTGAGTGTGGAGACAGCAGGGATCCCCTTTCTGATTGATTTAGTCCAACAATTTTAACACTGTCAAAAATTCAGACTTTTTACGCATTGATGAGATTTGATCGTAACTAAAGTTTTTCTCATGAAATCTAAGAGATTGGAGACATTTAGGAAGATCTATTGGCAGAGAGTTTTAAGTGTATAATCACCTGAAAATATGAATTGCTATGCTTTTGTAACCTTAGAATGAGCCTTTTATATCTACAGATGCTGCACATTGTCTTGCATGGAGTCCACCATGTTGAACCAAAATGTTTCTACAGTAGCCCAGAAGGGACAAAGCAAACACCTCCAGATAGGGGTGTTTGCATTTTTCGTAGTTTTCGTAGCCATCGTAGTTTCTTACACACTGGACCTTTAAAAACTGATGACAAGAAAAAGGTTAAATTCACAGGAGATAAAAGGAAAGACACAAGATTGAGTATATTACTTATTACTAAGGACCTAAGTTGATAATTGAGAACTTAAATTCAAATATGCTAAATATCCGCTGACATAGCATTATGTCTCTTTCATTAATTTCAGTACTTTAAAATTATGAAACAAAGTACATAAATAAACTGAATCTATTATATTACCATAGTTACTGACATAAATTAAACTAATGATTAAATTAACACAAAATAAAAAAATGTGCATGTTTTTGCCAGGTTAATCACTGATAGATCTCATCAAGTCGATTATCAGGTCGAAAACGATCAATGATGATTTTATAATAACACTTCTATGAGAATACCACAATACTTTAAGAGTATTAAAGTGGTAGATAAAAGTACAATAATGTTGCTCTAAATTCACTTTAACACAATATTAAGATACTTTAGGAATGTAACAGTGATATAGTGGAAGATAAAAAACACCACAAAGAATGAAGTCACTATTAATTAGATTGTTTTTTTCAACCACAAACACACTATGAGTCTTTAAGTATAAGAGTTGCACTAGAGTGGTTTGTCCTCAGGCTTGTTATAATGGAAACTACCAGGACAGGGGGTAATGTGACATCAGGCATGTGTATGTGTGTGTTATCTCCACTCTGCTGTTGCATGTGGTGACTCATAGCACGTTTCCGCTGTTTACTGGAATATTGCTGGAACATGTTTATGTCCTAAACTTTTTAATGGCTACCTGAGAGCGAGTGCGGGAAGCCTCTGGGTCCTTTTTTTTTATAGTAAAGTGATTTATTTTTGTTTCTTAGAAGGATTCTTCAACTTGTTCATGGACTGACGCTCATTGTTGGCGGAAAGTGACGTACGCAGCAGTGAAACAGACTCACATGACTGGACTGGACTGCACTCAAACAGGAAAATGAACAACAACAAGAAGAATTAGAAGTTGTTGTAAGTTCTGCGACTCTATCAGAATCACTGCGCAACTTTTGTTGTTTTGTTGGCCTAGTTGCATATTGTACTATCCAGATAAATCAAGATTATTTACTGCAGATGTCCGTCTGTAACTTTGTTGGACTTTAGAAGTCCAACAAGTCACAAATATGAGAAGACAAGGAAAAAACAAATTATCATAGCCAAGTTTACTGAGTCACTTTTATAACAAAATAACAAATGTTGTCCAATATGGGTTAAGGTTAGTTAGGGGGTTAGTTAAGCAGTTGTAGGCTGACATACATTTTTACACAAAAAGAATAAAGTCATATAAAACATCCATATGTTGTAAAAGACAAGTGGGAAATGTTTTGTTGGAGCAGCTAGCATCGAAAGTGACAGACTCATGTCCATAGGTTAAATATTCCTTGTAGAAGGTTTAACGTGTGTTTACTGGTTATGAAACAAGAAGAATATTGAGCTATTTCTGTATAGTTATTCCTGCCACCAGGTCGGATTTGGTCAGATTCCCCATGAAATCAATGAAACACGGCCACTCTTGTCCACAGGGATCACCAGATTCAACACACAGTTAAATCTCATTGTTGCTTGTTACTTGTTAGCTTAGCTTAGCCTATCATACAAACTAAAAGCTGAGGAAAACAGCTTACCTGGCTTGCTCCAAAGTTTAAAGAATATGATAGAAGACTCTTTAAAGCTCACTAATTAATTGTATAATCTGTACACAATCAGAGAGGTAGAATCCATAAGTTGTGTATATTCTTGACCTTTGGAGAGAGCCAGCCTTCTTGTTTTACTCTGCTTCAAGTCTTTATGCTAAGCTAAGCTAATCAGTTGCTGGCTCTACCTACATATTTCACATATCAATCTTTTCATCTAACTCTCAGGCAAGAAAATGTTTAAAGGACCAGTGTGTAGGATTTAGTGGCATCTAGGAAGTGGACAATGTGTAGAGCTAGTGAAACATGGTGGCCTCTGTGGAGGAGAACCCACTCCTTCTGTAGATGAAGTAATAAAAACTACAATTATTCTTATGTTCAGGTGATTACACAGTGATGAAAACATACTAAGGAATATTATATTCCGTTTCTACCAATAGATCCTCCTGAATATTCCAAACTGGACTTTAAAATGATACACAAAGATGATCAGGCCGGAGAGGCCAGAGGCAAACTTCTGAGATGAAGAATGCCCAACCAGGGTGTCCAAAGCATCATGGAATTTAAGTAATTTGCCCCTGGGATTATTGAACTATTTCTGATTCTGATTCTGATTCTGAATGTGTCTCATATTAGAGATGGCATGGTAGAGTTTCTGTGAGGGGTCTTCCACCACAGAACACAACCTTTATTGGGCTTTGGGTTATTGTTGTTATTGTTATTACCTTTAACCTTCAACTGTAGTTGGAATTTATTAGTGGAATTATTTATTATAAAATCTACCGAATGATCCTATGTCAACAACATCTATACAAACATCTCTGAATGCTAGCAGACTGTTTCAGGTTTCATGTGAAATTGATTTTAATGTCAGCTCTGGACACAGTGTGTATGTGTGTGTTTAGTTGCCTCTTAATGAAGAGTGTGTTGGGTTGCGTGCCGAGGACACTGTGATTAGCTGTAGACACCGAGGAGGGGGGGCAAATGGGGTGGGTGACTGTCTGGTTCGGGTTTTGCTCAAGTTTACCCCTGGCCTTTCTGCTACAGCCATCTGTTGAGAGAGTGTCGAGATGCACCCAATCGTGTGTGTGTGTGTGTGTGTGTGTGTGTGTGTGTGTGTGTGTGCGCTCGCACAGCAGGGGTGGATTGGCAAGATTAGGAGAGTTGGCTACCACACCCCTCCTCCTTCATCCCTGACGCACCTCGGTTCGTTCTTTTCGAGGCCCTCGACCCTGACACATGCCACGCGTTCACGGCTGTCCCACTCCACTCCACACACACACACACACAGAGGGGATCATGGTTGAGTCTAACCTGCCTAATTCTCTCTAATGGCTTCTCTATTCAGGGATTAACTCCCTAAATCCACACACACACACATGCACACACACACACACACATACAGAGGGTTCACTATGCATTGGTCTACAGTATAACCGTCTTTTGGTAACACACAGTCTCACACACACACACACACACACACACACACACACTCACACACAAAGGAAATGGACAATAGCTGATCTCTTCACAGTGATTTGGCGAGGCATCAAATGGCCTGTGGGCTGCAATTAAAATATTTGGGACTCAGGGGAGAGAATGGGGGGAGAGGAGGATGAGAGAGGGAAAGAGAAAGGAGAGGAAAGGGTTTAACACTCTGGAGAACTTTATCAGGATGAACTCTGTCTCTTTTCCGTGTGTGGGCTTCCGTTTATGGGACTTTCTCTCGTCTGTCTGTGTTTTAAGTGGCCCAGGCGGTTTCCCAAATCCGAAGAATTCGGTGTTTTCCTGTGGAATTTTCTTTCCCCAGAATTGAGAGCTAAAAAAATCTGCTGCAGTTGATTTGTTTGAATGGGAAAGTGACACCGCATCACCAAAAAACCCCCGTCGTCTCTACAGTGCGAGACAGGAGAGTTGAACGTGGTTTGTTCTGAAGCTCCTGGCGAGCTGTGACCCATTCACACGTGGAGCTGCAACACCGCTAACTGTATGTCACACCAAGAGACACTGAACGTAGTAACTGTTCTGGTTTTTATCTGTTATCTAACCAGGTCGTCTCACTGGGATCTGCTATTCAGGAGAGACCTGAGAACAAAAACGTTCAGAGAAAGGCTGCATACAGGTCAGTGTCCTGTTCCAAAAAAACATAACTGCCGAATATGGCAGGTGATATTGCTTTCCCATATCTGAATGGGTTAAGATGACGTGGCATCATTCAGAAGTCAACCCTATTCCCTAAAAAATACATTCATACTGCTTTGCTAAATTTGTTTTGGAGGTGTAATTGCTGCCTGGTTTTTCTTCACTGGCACCAGTTCAGAAAGTGTGACGTTCTTATACTGAACAAGTCATATGGAGAAGGTCATGGTCGACATTTAGAGGTACAAAGAACTTTTTCACCAGAGACCATGGTTCATGTTCTGCATCTCATGTGTTGTCAGGTTTTGGCTGCTGAAACACTTGGTTGAAGGGTTTAGATTTTTTGAGGTGGGGTTGTATGAGGTACTTATTCACAGTCAATGGATAATCTTAAGGAGATGGTGGTCGGCACACAGCCAGTTTGTAGGAGCAGACAGGAGTACCGGCTCAGGAGCTAAGCAATGTACTGCTGTGGATGGGGGCAGCAGAAAAACTTATTTTATCCATCCTTGAGTTAGACTGATACAGATTTTTTTAGGTGGCTAAAATACATTTTCCTGGTGGTTCCCTACGAGTACTCTGTCTGCTTATTTAAACTGGGGTCGCCCTGACCTCCGTCTATGCAACGTCCGTCTTAAACTAATGTACCTTGCTGTTTTTTTGCCAGATGTTTTAAGTGCACAAACACAAACTGACAGGTTACACTTCCATCCAAAGGAATGTGAAGCGTTAATCCCACCTGTATCCCCCGGAGCCTATTCACCCTCCCCATCCTCTTTCTCTTTTTTCCCTCTCCTTTCTCCTGTCTCACCTTCACTCTCCCTCCTCCTCCATCCCACTCTATTTTCTCCCCCTCTTATCTCTCCCCCTCTCCAGCTCATGGTTTCTATTTTGAAAAGCTCTCACAGAGGGAAAACTTCAGCAAAAATTATAACTCCTGAGCAGAGCACAAAGTTTATGTAAGGAAAGTGTGTGTCCCATGCACTCTTGTATGTATGTATGTATGTATGTATGTATGTAGGTATGTGTGTGTGTATGATAGAGGCCCTCTGTTAAACTAACAGAGACCCAGGTGGTCTCTGGGCCCTCCTTTGTCTCTCCTCTCAGTCTCCTGCAGGCATGCATGCAGGGCCACCGCATGAACAAAAAGACACATTTCAATGTGACTTCA
>JAGRRF010012897.1:26168851-26187051 GCA_019097615.1 Morone chrysops
CACACACACACACACACACACACACACACACACACACACACACACACACACACACAACCCACTCAAATACATATTACTGTAGATCATCACATTAGCCACCTGCACCTACAGTAAACCACTCAGACACACATACAGTCTCATGCTCATGCCCACACACTCCGAGTTTGGAGATGTATGAGAAAAATGTAGGGAGAAAGAAAATCTATGACACATAAGGTCAGTCTGAGTTTTAACTCGGCATCGTTTCTCGTATTTCGGTTATCATTGGCTAGCTGAATTCCTGCAATAAACATGTGGTTAATGATCAGAACAGCTGAGACTTGTTGTTTTGAGACAGCAGAGAAAAAAGCTTTTTTTTTATAATAACAAAAACATGGTAGACAGACGATACTTTTATATTTATGTAATATACTTTTTTATATATATTTTTCCACCAATTTTATACATCAAGGGCACTTTTCTTGAAGTTGAATTGTAGGACAAGTAGGTCAGTCAGATGATGTCAGAGGGTTATTTCTGCCTGGGCTTCACATAACAATACAGGCACTCTTAAAAGTCTTTATGAAACACTTGACACATACTCATAAAATTTAGGATATCTCAGCCTGCTGCTGCTACAGTTTTGACAACTTTAATGTCTTTTGCAATTTCCTAAACTTTATGGAAATGCAATATTGAATTGCCGTACTACCCTTTTCATTAACAAGAGCCCTCTTCTCCCAGTGAATCCACTAATAAATTCAAAGTTTCATCATTTATTACAGTGGTTCCCAACCTGGGGGTCGGGATCCCCCCTAGGGGTCGCCAACAATTCACAGTAGGGTTGCAAGCCCTTCTTGATTTTAGGGGGGTTTTATAATATATTTTTATTTTATTTAAAAAATATATACAGTAGGCTCACTTCTGTGAGGAAATATAAATTAAAGCCAGGCATCAGGGACAAGAAAACACTGAAATTGTAAAACTAGAAGCTTATTTTAGGAAGCACTGATTTATTAGAATCAGATAATCCTGATGCCAATTTTATGATGTCTGACATAAAATGGGCTTTTTCACTGCCAATTATTTAAAATTTTCTTAATAAAATGGTTTAATTCAATAAATTTAATAATAATAAATAAATATATTAATAATCAATTGCACACTAAATGTAGGTAATTCATCTATCATATTGAACCTTGCGTTGCTGCAGCCTTTACATTAGAGTGTCATTTTGTGTCATTCATTGAAATTTTATATAAAAGTGACTCTGCACTTAATCAGACAGAAGGCTAACATGTGACATTGCCATTACATATATGTAACGAGGTGAGGAAGAAAGGGGCTCATGTCATGTCGCGGTAAGCTCTGGAGGCCAAAGTTGTATTCTGTATAATCCTACAAACATGTTGGGATTCGTAAAATACGATTTTATGAAACTATGTAACTAATCAAATAGCTGGTAGAAGTACATATGAATTCGCAAATCTCTTGCAGTAAGTAATGAGGGGGCTCCCTGGAGGCCTGGGGGTTGAGGTGCTGACCATGAGGATGCTGTGGCCCTGTTAGGTAGCAATTACAAAATCACATCTCTTCGGTTTGAAATTAAGCCACGTCAATCTTTAACATAAATTTACACAACATGTTGCTGCAAGTGTTTCACAATAAAAGTCTTATTCCAGTAATGAAGGGCAACTTAACATGAAGACACCGTAAACTCTGCACCGCCGTCTGCTCAGGTGTGACGCCTTATCTGTTAACGCTATGTGCTGCAGACAGAGCCTAGCATATTGTGTCATTATGACACATTCGTTCGTTTCCACAAAATCAAATTAGTTTAACCTCTCATACATTGGCTGGACCTGAACCAACTCAACTCTACGTCATTTCACACCCTTATAAAAGAACAGCTGTGATTACGGTAAAGGTTGAAGATTTGATTTACCTAATGCTCAAAATTACGGGTAAAACAACCGCCAGCAGGTTTTGTCATGTGACAAAAGCCAATAGTGAGGAATGTTACAAATGAACCATGGGGTTTTCCCAGTTTGACTAACACTCAGTTCTGTGTCACAGGATTCACCATTAGCAGCAGTAACTGAATTTGTTTCATGCAGAATGCAATGTTGATATCTGGGAGAGATCAGCTTCAGGCAAATATTTCCATTACAAGGTTCACAAATGTATGACTGCTGAATGTCTATGGTTGACGACAATCCTTGGATAGTTTGTTTCTGGTTATTTCAAGATCAATTGTAATTATCTAGTACTGTGAAACTATGGTCTGCTTTTCATATATTTATTTAAGTTAATGCTCAGTTGTGATCACTTGTGACATCTGTCAATAGTCATCAGTAGTCATCAGAAAGTATCACCATAATGCAGGCTCACTACATTTGACAAAAAAAACTTCATCATGAGATAAAATTAAAGGGGGAAAAAGAGGAAAGGAACCACAGATGCTCAGAGCTTCTTTACTAAACCACACCATACAGTTTAATCCTTTCAAAGGATTGACACTGTTCCAACCAAGTTAAACAACTATGAGTATAAACTTTTAACCAGAATGAATTACTAATTAGTAGTAAATGCATGTTATGACATATTTAATTGTCTTGTGAAAGATGCAGTTTGAGTGAGAACAAATCCCAACAGCAGCGGCTGACGAAACCAGACAGGCAGGCAGAAGTTTAATAAAGAGTAAAGTAGAAATGCACTTCTTCCCAACCACAATCAAATGATCAATAACTTTTGCATTGCAGTAGCAGCCACTGTTTAAATAAAAATGGGCTAATTTTCCCACTGACACACACAAGCGCACACACACCCTGTGGTTTAGTAGTCTACTACCGCCGGCCACGAAGACATGTTTTGTCAGCCGAGTGAAGCCAACCATTATTTAGGAAGACCGCAAAGCTGTGCTTTCCTCACAGCCAAACACACAGTCTGACTGCACAACTGGCAGCTGGTCAGGCTCACTGACTGAGCCAATCAATTACTGGTGGACAAAAACAACTTACAACTCACTCAAAACAGCTTAGTGGGAGCACCGATTATTTTCATTATTGATTAATCTACTGTTTATTTATTTTGATAAATCAAGTCAGTCAACAACATGTGAAAGAGTGCTCTGGGAAACTGAATGTGCATTTATCATAGTGATATCTTCAAATTGATAGTTTTTCTAACCAACAGTCCAAAATGACATAAAATAAAACAGAAATCATCAGCAAATATAAATAACTTGTCAATAAACTGTTCATCAACTAATCTATAAATCAGCTTATTATCTGTACAACAAATAGCAGAAAAACAAATACACAGCCAGCAGTTTCACTAAAAGTACTGCCATTGTGAGTGATGCAAGCACAGCTGCTCTGGTTTCAAAAAGTCTATTTCACTTGCATGCAGCGACATTTTGCACGCCTCCACACCAATGTTATTATTGTTTGAAAACTGCATTCAAACTTTTGTATTTTGTGGATGCTGGAGATTAAGGTCAGCTGTCCAACTCCTGTACAAACCTGTCCACAGTGAAAGTCCTCTTTCTATTAAACTAAATACTGTTAAACGCTAAAAACAAAACCCCAAAGAACACCACACCAACTATAGAGAAAAACCTGTAAAAAATGTCTGTATTGTATTGATTGTCAGTGTACAATGGTTACCATGATAATTTATAATGTGTTGATTAGGTGTGAGGGAAAGCTAAAGATAATAGTGTACCATTATTCTCTAACTGTATACTGTATTTTTATAACTAGTGAGCTAATTTGTGTTTTGTCTTTTTCTGAAACTTACTACACATAAAACATAGTTGATGTTATGCTTGATGTACTTGATATTATAGCTTACCTTTAATTTATCTCATATTGTATTTCTAATATTGTTTCTTCTGTCCACTCTGTACATACTGCACCTATTTAATTAGAATTTCTTGTACATCCTGTATAAGGCCTGGGTATTCTTTGAAATGTTTTGATACTTGTACAATATGATATGGAGCTTCAGTACTGCTTTCTGCAAAACCTTTGACTTTTGACAAACTTCCCTTTGGGTGTCAATAAAGTATTTCTGATTCTGATTCTGACTGACAAAAGAAGACAAAGTTGTCTCACTGTTGTCCATACAAGAAAATTTGTTAGCTGGTCTCAGGATAGAAAGTGTTGTATGATGTAGACGGTATAAATTCCTCTCAGAAAAACTTGAATTTGGACTGATTTGACTAGTAATACAACTACTGTTGTTAAAAATAACATCACTGATGAGTTATGAATGATAGTTGTATCACAGTATTAGTGAGAATATCAACATGTGTTCCAAACGTTGATTTCAATGAGAAAGTCAAAATCAACCCGAAAGTCTCCCTGAATTCTACCAAAACGCTTGCAGGTTTCAAAGCCTTCTTACAGTAAAGCTGTGCAGATAGAATTAGAAAGCAAAAGGTCTCTGCTGACCACATTTTAATCAAAAATAGACACGACATAGCACAGGCTTTCAAGCCTTTTTCTGAATTCCCCTGTCTCATATCTCACACGCCTGCACATATGAACCATAATCCACTATCTGCTGATCAGAACAGCCACTGAAACCTACACTACCCCCTCCAGCCTCTGAAGTTAGCCAACCTGTTTCAGCAAAAATGGTATTTGCCCCTCATACAACCAACCTGTTTCAGCAAAAATGGTATTTGCCCCTCATACAGCTAACCTGTTTCAGCAAAAACAGTTTTTGCTCCTCATACAGCCAGCATGGCAAAGCCTGCCAGAAGTGAGTGGGTTGTACCACAGATGCGACTGAGATGGAGGGAGCGTGGGAGGAGGAGGGAAGGAGGGGTTGGATTCTCAAAGTATCGTGTGGATTTGTCACTCAAAGTGGAGGGAGGAGTTGGGATGGGGCGGTGGGGTGGGGGTTCAGATGGGGTGGGGGGTTTCCTCTGATTATTCACAGACAATGATCAATGCGGGGGTTTTTCATGATTGGGTTAACCTCCGATAAAACCTGAAAAAAAAAAATAAATCTTTGCTTACGATAATTGCCTGTCAACACATGTGTGGGCAGCATCAGCTGCGAGTTTTGGAGCAAACCAGTTCCAAATTCCTGCCCAAATCTTATTCAATAACACACCTGATTCAAAAATACAAAACACACAAGACAGCTCCAACAGACGTCAGAGCTGACCGCGGGTTACAGTAACATATTGTTTTGTACGTCTTTCCCGCAGCACTGGGGAAACAACAGCCTCACGGCAACACAGACTTTTCGGCCACTGCTTGAGAATGATTTGGGAATCCCCTTCTTCTTTTGTCCTCTTAATTCAAGCCACCCCCATTTGTTTGCTGCAACTGGTTTCTGGGTCCCACAGGGGTCAACACCAATCCTCCCTCAGACATAACAGAGGGGAGGATTGTATGAAAAACCTTGTTATTTGATGTTTGAAAGATCACAGAGTAAAGTGGAGCACCCCAGATCTTCTTTTTGTTGTATGTTAGGGTACCGACAGAAAAAGAAAAAAAAGTCTTCTGAACTCCTGAACAATACTACCAGCAAACCCCCCCAAACCCCACCGCCCCGCCCAGTCCCTGAACACACGTCCCGGTCCCTCTAATCCAAACACACCACCATAATCTCCGGCTATCACTCGACTCATCTACCAGCCGAGGAAGAGGTGGAAACCAAACAAACGACAAGAGACAAAAGGGCCACTTTCACCTTGATCAACCAGGCAGGCTGGCAGACTCCTCTGAAGGGAGGAGAGTAGAGAAAAGCAGAGATTTAACGTCAAAGACATGAAAGACATCTACGGCAGACAGGGAAGATGTTGAAGACTACACCTGAGAGAGCAACAGAGGATCAAAGAGGAGAAAAGGAGTCTTAGATCAGGGAAACTATAGAGAAAGAAAGGAACAGACTGTTAGGTGGAGACAGAGATATCCTATGACTCCCAGAAAAAGTTTAAGCAGAATTTTTAAAAACTAGAATTCAAAATACGTAATTTGTAACAACTGGGTTGGAGAGGATTAGTGTTAGAAAAACCGTCCAAGAATCGTTCAATAACATCCTAGTACTTACAGCTGTTGTTGATCAGCTGATGCCTGTTATTCATTCTGCCTGAAGCCAAACACAAAGAGATTGGCAGGTCTGAAATGTATCAACTGAAGGCTTTAAACCATGACAGAGACTTGTACAAAGAATAGATATCTGATATTTCCTGGTGGAAAAAGATTTTTTTTTTTTTACTTTTAGGCCTTGCCTAAAAAAATATACAAACTACAACAACAGCATTTATTCAATGCGTTTGTCCTTGCTGAACTAAAACACATGTTCGTGTCCATTGAGTGATGTTATAGAATTGTGCTTCTTTTTTCCTCACAAATGATTTTACTTATGGGGTGAAAAAGAAAGATTACTGACCTGCTGTGGTGTTACTACAGTGCATGCATCTGACAGTAAATCTGGTTAGTAGGTGCATCTAAATGCACTGAATGCTGACTGGGACCAACATTTTGCTTCCTCTTTTTGAAATGACACCGTCACAGTTTGGTGCACACCATTTCTAAAAAGACAATGTACTATAATACTAGTATACTATAGAAATCTGGTGTAAAGCTCATACTGTATGCTATTAATATGCTGCAACCCACTAATAGACTAAGACTAAGTCTAAATCTATTAGTGGGTTGCATAGAATGAGGACACAGCTAACGCTTCCTGGGTTACATTGATCTGAATGGAGTGGAAGCAACATGTCACTGCAGAGTGCAAAAAATAAAAAATAAGACCTCTAACAATAGCATTTTAAGAGATTTGTAGAAAAACCAATAGAAAAGGAAAGTGAGCATGAGGAGGAAGGAGAGGAGGAGAGGGGGGCCGTTAATGGTTCTGTCTCCTCCGCGCAGGTGAGTCTCCTGCGGGTCCTCTGTCCTAACACACTATTGTCTCCTTATCTACTTCCTCTCTCCTCCACTGCAGACATTGCCTGTTTAGACTTCAGTCTCTCTCTCTCTCTCTCCCTCTCCCTCTCTCTCTCCTCTCATCTCTTTCATTTTCACCACACCTCCGCCACAGCTGCAACTCAACCATATGCCATAAGTGCTTATATGCCAAACCTGCTGTCCATATGTATATTCAAAAGTTGAATCACATGGATAATATATAGTATCTACTGTATGTGTGTATAGTAATCTGTTTGACAATATTTTGCAGTTTGCTGATACTGACAGAAAACTGATACGGACAGAGTTACCTTGTGCGTTTTTAGGATTTTACAACTTGCGTGTTGTTTTGTGCTGCACGTTTCATGAGATGTGGGTTATTTTGCACACAGTTCTCTTCTATATTTTATAATGATTGTTTCAGAACTAAAATATGTCTGTCCATGCACTGTTCTTGATGTTTGTCCTGAGAAATCAAGTATTCAACTGAGTTTTGTTTGTTCTGCCACAGCATCAGTCTTTTTAAGTGCATCTGTGTATGGAATGAAATGCTTAGTTTGCTTTTATTATTTAGATATTGATGGAACTATTAATTCATCTTAAATATAAAATATAATATGAACATTGTTAGCCAATTGGTGCTGCACCGATCTGTTCATTTTGGGTCACCTGTTATCCTTTACTTTCTTTGTGAGCATTTATTTTCCCTCTATTTATGTTCTTTATATTGTATCTATTTTAGGGGAGGTTGGCTATAAAAGCCTACAACTTCTGGATGTTTTAGTTATCTGTTATTCATTTATTTCATTTGTTAGCAGTGTTTATGCTTTGTTAGTACAAATAAATCGAATAAAAGAATTGAAGCAGAGAATAAAACATAAAGTTTCTATTGGGGTGTCAACAGAAAACTTACATGCACTGCCTATTGCCTGGATTTAAGAGAGATATGGTTGTGGTTGTGGTTTTGACGTGTTTAAACTCCAGCTCTCTTCATCACCACTTCCTGTTGGGGCGCTCTGACTTAACATCACATCTGCAGTTTGCTCTCATTTTTGCTCTCTTTGTGTCTCCTTGCTCTCTATCTGCCCATTATCTCCTCTCCTCCTCCCACATCTTTGTTCACTTGGTCTGGCAACTGCCACTATTTTCCCTCATCTAGCCCTCCCCCCTCAGTGGGTATTATCTGAGAGAGTGGATCTCTGACATGCCTCGTGTGGCTGTGTAAATAAAATAAAGGAGAGGAGAGGTCCTTTTCTTCTCTCACTTCTGGAAGATGACAAGGCCTTTATTTGATAAGGAAGCTAAAAATAAAACATGGCTGCTACTGTACTTCTTACTATTAGCTGCTGGTTATGTCTGGCATGTAATATGATCATTTGTATGCATTGTTGTACGCATTATTATTATTATTATGTGCATTCACAGTAAGAGATGGGCACACATTACTAAAGATTATGCTATCGACTGTCCAAAAAGAGTGTAGGTGGAATACTTTGTCCGTCCTTTTCACTGTGTGTGTGTGTGTATCTGTGTGCAGACGTACCGTCGTTTGGTAAAGCAGCTGGGTACATCTCTTTCAGCAGGTCGCCAAGTGTGTGCACGTTGCCTTCAGAGGAAACGGGCCGAAACAGTTTCTGGATGAATGGCCTGTCGCTCATCGTCTGTAATGAATTAGAGCACGACAAATTAACAAAGACAGCAACACAAATTACAAATATAGTGCAGACAGTAAGTAGTAATGTAAGGTTAAGGTAGAGTGCGTAGAACAAATTGAATAAAAATAATTGTTACAATGTGAGGACTTTCTGTACTTGTAACATGTTTTAGACTGAATTAGGCATGTTTGCACACTGGAAGCCCCAAATGGAAAGATTATGTTCAGTAAACTGCACACAGTAGCTTATGTTTACAGCTGTTTTAGAACAATATTAACTCTATACATATAAGTATTTGTAACAGATACACATTTGACATTTGCTTGACCTCTTCCCAGGGGATTCCAAAAACACAGAATACTTAAGGCTGGATTAAATCAATATGTGGATTACATGACACTGTAAGGGGCAGTGTGCCATTTCAACTTGATTTAATGGTGCAACCATAAAATAATGCAGTATATCATTCAAATGTTTTACTGATCAGACATGTGACATCAATTCAAGGAATTGCTGGAAAAGCAGACAGAATATCCTGTAAATGGGACGTGAGGAAATATAAGGGGAAGTTCTAAAGGGATAAATAAAGTTCACAGGGTCAGATAGAGGGAATAATCCACTTCACTTTGCACGCAAATGCTGTGAATGAACCGTGTGCTTACTAACCCTAACCCTGGGAATGCGATGCTTTGATGAGGTCCACTGCACAGAATGTAATATTTAGCAATCTGTAACATTTCAACAGATGTTACATGTGATGCTGACATGTTTCAATGATCAGAATCAGTCTGGAAGTCATTAGCTGCTGCTTAAGTATGCACTTACCAGAAAAATCAGCTTCTACACAGACTGAAACACCTCTGGCAGTCACGGAGCCTCCCAGATGGAGAGAATTGTGGAGTAAAATATAATATTAAATGTGAGATTCTCTGTTGTTCCCTGGAAGACAAATTATCTTCTCTGTTTGCTCCCCCCTTTTCCACAGACAGGTCATGGAGATGGTAATGTCCAAGTGTTTTAATCAAGGACACAAACTGACACAAATATCCCCTTTACACCTTGTATTAAAATGTAAGCATTCAAGCGAGAAGGCTTCACAGACTCGCCTGATTATACGTCTATTCTATGCCATGGAAGTGCCAAAAGATGCGTTATTCAACAGAAATATATGACAAATGAAAGCAACATGTGTGGGAAATGAATAATATACAATAAGAAATAACAAACACACAAAATATTTTTTAAACAAAGAAATAGATAACTTGCTGAATTTACAAGAGAGGTAAAATATTTAGGAATTTGCCATGCTGTGCATTTATAAAGTTTATAAAGTTTTCCCCAACTCAACAACTCACTAAACAGAGAGTCTAAGGCTGATTTTCCACCACTCAAATTACTCAAGCACAGGTTTTGCTCAGGAGGACAGAGATCCAATCTCAATGAGAATAAGGAGAACACATTACAAATACCAGGTGTAAATGCAAATGTAAATATCAATGTATCAGATTGTTGATTGTTTGGATAAAATGTTTGAGTACAGATTGCATTTTAATACCAGGTGTAAATGGGGTGTATGTGGATGCTTTTATGCCCAAGGGTTTTCTTAATCAGTATGCAACCTTGCTGCTCCATAAGTCATCCTAAAAACTTGATTAGAATAAAAAAAAACAACAAAAAACTGAAAGGGTATATTTATTGGAAAAAAGGCACGCTGTTGTGTTGTTGGAAATGTAACTATGATTTCACTTTCCCAAACTTTATGTGATCTACAGAAGGTATTAAAGCTTATCCTACTGCTGACCGCAATGCAAAGCACACTGGGAGAGCGACCTCTAAATGCCTAAAATGTAAACCGACTAAGTCATGACCGGACAGCCAAACAAAAGTGACGTATGCACCAAACATCCTCATGACTGTTCAGCTCTGATCTCCACAACTGCAGCCACAACATTCCATGAGTGATAGGTGTGGGAAACACGGTGGGAAATCACCTCCAGACACCAGACAGAAATCTAGTAAACCACGTACAGAGCTGGTAGTGGAGAGCATAAGGACAGAGGGTGTCATATGTTGTAGAGATCAGTATGCCCTTAGAGGCGGTTTGTGATTATTTATCGGCAAATTAAATTTACTTAACTTCAGACTGGATCTCACATATTGTGAACAATAAACTTCAAGTAAAAATGGTGAAGATGGTGGAAGATGGAAGAGGTATCTTCAGGTTTTTGTTGCTTTGTGTACATGGCTGACCTAAGTGAGTGGTTTATATCAAAGATCTGACATCTGCCACACAATGAGTCTTCCTTAAAACCAAACTTCCAAAACATTTACACAATTATTGACCTCATCATGTGATAGAAGCAATAATTGGTCTTCCTGTGTTAAAAGGTTTTTTGATGGACTGGGTTATGTGAGAATTACACTAACTGTACATCACAGAGGTTAATGGCGGAGTTAACAAGCTTACCTCCCAAAAATCACAACAACAGCCCTATACTGCCTGGCTGATCCACCTTCCTGTTCCTCACTGGAACTAAACTGAACCTCCATGCACAGTAAACAGCCCTGTTTTGTTGAGCATATGCACACAACCACAGAATGACACCTGAGTTGTAATCACAAAATCTGTGTAAAGGATTAAAATAAATGGCATTTCAGTGTGACAAAGACATCAGCTGTCAAATTAAACAGTTTCATGCTCGGCAGAAAGCTCATTAATGCCACATGCACGGCTATCCAGGTCAACCGGGTTACCCAGGGTCATGCTGCCTATAACCTTCGGAAACAGTGATACTGGGAACTTTTTTTGACATATTTACCTTCGACAGGTAAATATAATAAAGTCTAAGGCTCAAACTGACAGAATATTATTATTAAGCCTAACATTCCTGCTGGGGTAAATATTACAAAGTGTTTATGGTAGAAGTACAAAACATATATTTTCTTATATTCTTATATTTATTTGACACATTTTATGTTGTAACCTCCTGTATTTGCAGTTCCTGAACCTGATTCTGGTATGTCAGCACGTATGTTCTTTGTAAATGTCAAGAGTCTCACTATCACTTCAGAGTCGAGTTAAAAATTTAGTGGTTCTGGTTACCGAGTGACCCGTGTCCTCAGTGCAGGAGACAAGGCGCCAGACGCTGGACATCATTCAGGAGTTGTTGTCAGGCGGTGATTTATAATGCTATTTGGTTAATCAAGAACCTTACTTCAGTACATCTCATCTTTGTGCCATAGTGACTCAGAAGCATGGACATTTTCAACACTACACCGGCTAATTTCACTGATTGGTTGTGTTTCTTTGACTGAAGAGCTGTTAATCAGTGGAATCAGTAGGAGTAGTGGGCTGGGTGATATGGTCAAATCAGACAATAGTGGAATATCTATATCTATATTTAAATATTGGAACATTTAAAACCCCTAATAATGCGTTAATTGTGTGCAGTAATTCATCAAATAAAGGCCAAACATTTGAGGATTTGCACATTTTTCTCTTAATTATCAAAAACTGAATCCTTTTGGGTTTTTCGACTGTTGTTTAGACTTGACTTCGGACTTCAGAAAGGGTGTATATGAAAAAAAAACAGACTGGATAATTAAACTGACATTGTTTTACCTGAGACCAAAAACAACAAAACAAAACTTTATTAACGAAGTTCTTTCATTCTAATTTTCATTTCTTGAGCAACAGAATTGTGTAATTGAAACAAACAACTGAATCGTAATGATACAATTCAATTGTTTTATCAATAGTAGTCAGTAATTGTTGGCTCAGTACAAAACAGTTAATGTCTCACTCTACCCACTGAGCAGCATCGGACAATGGGCAAAACTGGCCTCAGAGAGAGAAACGTGGTGCAGGCAGATACCCAACCTGAGGTGTCAAACGGAGAGTCTGACACACAATAGGGCCTAATCATGGAGCTGTGAAAAGGAAACCGGCGAGGACGGGGATCAAGTAACCAAGCGGTAACTACACACCACAAAGCCAGGCGCGAACCAGCAAGAGGAAGGTGGCAGTGGAGGCGCGAAGCCGGTGCTCAGGTTACACAGAAAGACTGAGTCACTGACAGGAAGCATGGCGTTTCGTGCGGGATCATCGGCAAGAGCCAGAGCAGAGAGAGTGTGCTAAGTGACAGCTACTTCATTGCATTTTTAAATAGCCAACCATGAATAATTGAGCTGGTCGCCATACAAAGAAGGGGCAATTGATCTCTAGGGAGAGAAGCGTGATATTGCTTGGATGAAGACACTTTCTTTTCAGCTGGCGTGACACCTTAGCTGGCACCACAGCACATGGCGACACAAAGAGAGCGAGGTGTCATTAGGATTCAGGGAAAAGAGATGACTCGCTCTCGCTGAGTGAAAAGAACAGCGGAACTCAAGACGTCGCCTAATTGATGGAGGGGATTCAATCTGCCTAATTGATGGTAAAACAATGGATGGAGGGGTACAGCACCGTCCATCAATATGAGTTTCTGTGAATCGAGAGGGGTGACAGAAAGCGTTTCCACTGAATGAGACCATCCATTCGTAAATTAAAATTCCAACCTCATTTTTAGCAGTCTTCATTTTCTCGAACTTGAAATGCACACCTGTAGAGTAGAAACTCCATCAAGGGATACTCAATTGGAATCTAAGTTATTTATCACTCAAGTGTTGCACGCTAGGTTGATCTGTTGGATACCATTCAAACATCTCCATATTTTAGTGCTAATCAGAATTTCTCAGCTCCAACACATTAGCAGACAGATTTATACACACCAATTCTTCTAAATGTATAGAAACAAGCAGAACTAATTACTCCATTTGTCTGCCTTTACATAATGCTTGCTCTTTTTGGCAGTATCCACACTTTGAATGTATCGTCATTAACATAATTATAGTTTTATCCACCCAGTAACTCATACTCAACACTCAGTACTACCTTCTACCAAAGGAATACCATGGGCCACTGTGGTAAGAACTCGACCTTGGGTTGCCAGCTCTACCGGGTGAGCTCAAAGGGTGTCCCATTGATTATTTTCTACAGCTGTGTATTAACCACAAACAATATTTCATCCATCTCTACAGTATATGGGTAGAGGCAAAAGTCTCAGAAATCCTTAAACTTAAACTTAAACTGAACAAATAAAACTGTATGTAACTAGAGATAAGATAGAAAATATGTTTTTTGGTACCTTGTGTGAACTATTTAATGCAAAACCAAAGACACTGAATTAATTAGGAAGTTAAATCTCTATCTAACAGCATGAAGATGTAGAGGTCAGCAAGGTTTGCCAACAAGACCACATAAATATCCTTATAGAAACCTGTAAGCCTTTCTTCATTCAGCAGACTAAGCAAAAAAATATCCATTGACAGTCATGATTCTAACAAAAAGGCAGCAAATATTACTGTAAATGCATTGGGCAAATCACCTGTTGCCTTTGGCATAAACTGTTTCCAGCGTTCCCATGTTTTGTAATTGTCTGTGTAGTCACCACCTCCCCCTCATCTCAGTCAGCCATTACAATGTATCTGGGAGGCAATAAACATGCATTCCTCAAAGCAAGCAGCTTCTACGGTACCACAACACAGGGGCGGGTGGAGGTGGACTGCCTGCTCTTGCATTGGGGGTTAGTGAGTAAGCACTGAGTCAGATAGCGGGAACAGAGAGGTGTACCTGTACAGCAACAATGTAAGCGGTTACTAAAAGAAGGATGGTAATTTTCACTTTCCGCGCAGTGAGACGGACTGCCCCCTCTGGCTCTTTGAATCACTCATGGCGTCACTGGTAGAGCAGGAATACAGACTGGCACCCAAATGAGCCCCGTTGTCAGCCAGAGCAAAGGGCGCGGTGGGGTGATGTGCACAAACTCACACAATAACACACATGCAAAGGGCTCAAGCGGAAGCAACGGAAATGACAAATGTATGAATACCGGTACACAAACAGAAGCTGACAGATGAATGTGCTCACAGACATTTATATTTTAAAATTTAAAATAAGCCATTAAAACAATGAAAAGTAACGTAGAAGGAGAGGAAAATGTCAAAAAGGGATTATTCATTACATTTTTCTAAATAATAAAAAATAATATTTATGTCAGATGTAGATTATGTAACAGAAACACATTAAATTAAAAGAAAAACTTTAATCGTAAAAAAGTTATGAACTAAAAATGTATAGCAAAGATTTATAACAGGCCACAAAAGGTGGCTAAATCGTTTTAACTTTCAAGACATAAGGCACACACACATACACACAAATGTGTTGCCCATGCACATGAGGTGTCTTCATCTCCATGAGGAGAGCAGGCCAGACGGAAATGAGCCCTCTGTTATTTGGACTGAGTGTTGTCATTAATTCTGTCTGCATCAAACACAGCACATGTTATTTACACTAAAGACCACAATCTGGCTTTGAAGGACTCTGAGCATGTGTGTGTGTGTGTGTGTGTGTGTTTGTGTGTTTGTGTGGGAGGGGGGATCTTTCTTCTGTGCAAGACAGTCTCCTGTTAAGTCACCACAGTGACTTTGGATTGCCAAACAGCTTTGTTCTCAGTGTTTCTGCACCTTTTTCCATCTTTTCAACCTATTTTCTTTTTCCCGCAAACTGAGTGTCTTCACAGGGTTTTGTCATATCGTGTTTGGTCTTGTCAGAACATCACTGTATTTTCTCCTTAGCAACAGCATAGTTTCTGTACAATTCATTTTATAATTCTTCATAGAACTCAAGTTATTTGCTTAATTTTAGGTCTTATCAACCAACATTTTCTTGGTTTTGCCCGTCATTGCTATCATTAATGTTGAGATTGCACTCACAGAGTTAAATGTTGAGATCTGTGTACGTGGTTGGCGTCTCAACAAACAAGAAATACAAGCCATCAGACGATCCGACAAGTTATAAACAAACAATCATGTCAGACAAAGTTATATCAAAGAGAAAAAGCGCCAAACAGTGAAATGAATTACCCAAACTGTCAACTGTAAACATCCAAAACAGGTTACAGACTTCCTGGATCAACACTGAAAACCTTGCTGACTGTAGTCGTGTATGCACACAGTTTTCCTGTGCAACGAATATTATTAATGACATTTTAAGTGCTTTCACTTTGCTTGCAAGTGAAGTGGTTTATTCTGACCTAAAAAAAGACTTTATCAATTCAAGTCAAAAATGGTTTTACAAACATTTGGTGCAAATCTTAAACTTAAGCCTTTTTGACAGTGAAAGTAGTTCAAAGTGCCACAGAAAACTGCCATTACGAGTATTTCAAGATCATAATGAACAGATGTAGTTTCCACTCTTTTTCTTTACAGGCTTTCTTTAGTCGTAAATATTTAGCAGATGAAAACCACATCATCTCCAAAACAATCCAGACTTTTCAGGAATTATGCTTTTTTTTTTCAAAATCGCGCAGTGAGGTTGTTACAGGCTTTGAAGCTCCAATTGTCATGAAACCAACTGAGCTTATAAATGACTGTGGAAACTTTCAATTCAGTCATGAAAAACACCCCAAACTGGAACGGTCTGGGTTTCTTCTACCCGCCAGCAGTTACATGGTTTTACGGCAGCGACAAGTGCATGTCTGAGAGGGCGGGCAGTTGGTGAGACTGCATGTTTCAGTCTGCCACTTTAAAGAGTTATATTTTATTACTAAACACAAGAATGTTTTTGTCAAAGTGTAAATTTGTTTATTTACGCGCTGAAGATGTGAAAGTAAAAACAAAAGCATTTATGAGCTTTTAGAAATTCATGCAAAACAATCAGCTTTGACAGTGATTGACAGCTGAATCCCCGCCCTCGTTGCGCAAAATGTAAATGCAGACATTTGTGGAGCCCAGCAGGTTTCATTAAAAACTTGCTCAATAATAAATCTTTAGAGTGGGAAATTACCAGCAGTCACAGCAGATATGACGACGGAAAAATATGCTTAGTAGGAAAGTTCACTCGCAACTAACCATTACATTTAAGTTCTGTTCTGTTCTTAACATCGACAAACCTCTTTCTGTTTCATAAGATGTCATTCCACTCAGACATTTAAAGCCACATCTATTTTCTGTTCTGCTCGCTCTCCATCTTCTTACATTATTTTTCCAAAACTTGTCTTGACAGGCCCTAACTAACGTTTCAATTCCTTCACAGGACTTAGTGACACTGAGGGGCCCTTTCTGTTTGCTGTGATTTGAGATCAAGGCTAACTGCACGCACATTCAGCCACTAGACTCAAAGCAGACTGTCAACATGTTTTTGTTGCAAAGATCCAGATGTTTTTCAAATATTCCTTTCCCTGACTGGATTGGACGAGACTCTTCAGTGTCCAGTGAGATTAAAAGGA
Organism: Morone chrysops; assembly: GCA_019097615.1. Lineage (NCBI taxonomy): Eukaryota > Metazoa > Chordata > Actinopteri > Moronidae > Morone > Morone chrysops. The sequence continues at coordinate 26,185,748 of JAGRRF010012897.1, forward strand.
CTTTAATTACGTTTAATTGCACTGTTGCTTAATTCCTTCTTATTACCACTTGTTAAAAACAAACAACTTTTCCAGTCATTCTGTGCAATCCTGAATGGTTTCATACCCTGGAAGTTATCAAATGTATTCTCCACACCATTCCAGCCTTTGGTGATCTGTATAGAAAGCCCCAACACTTGACTCAATGCGTGGCACTTTTCCCCCGCTGTCTGGCTCGCAGCGTGCTAATGTTTTCCAGGCGAGAATCAGCCGCTTATTCATACCCTTTTCTTTCTCTTTTTTGTCCTCAAATAGGGAATTTTTACCTGAGTCAGGATAAAGCTGTGGAGGCTTGGCGGAAACACCCGACCTGAGGCCACTTGTCTGCCTACGCCTCCTGATCCTGCACTGAACCCTGAGGCTCACCCACCAGCAACTGAGTTCAATGGAATCGCACACAAACTAGGGAGAGTCACAGGTATCAAATACACAACAACTGATGAATAATTTCCAAAAAGGGCAAAGCGGGGTGTCGCACGACTCTAACAGACATTGTTCTGTTTCTTGGCATGATTTAGAGACTAATTATTTCTTAAAACAGTGAACTTACAAGCTGCGTTCACATGAAAATATACATAAATAATGTTTCTCTATCTGTTTCTCTCATTGTTTCACTTAACATTAAGTGAAAAATAGCCCAGAAAAAGGTTTAATTAGGTTATTAAGCTAGGTTAATCTATGAAGAGAAGTATGAATCATGTGAACACAACAAAACAAAACAGAAAGACCCGACAATTACTCATGTTGTTTTGAGGCAGGTATTATGGCAGGCATGAACACACTGCAGGTTGTTTTTCAGATATGGGCTATAAACTAGATATCACAATAGACATTTATTGTTTTTTAACCCGAGTGATGAATATGTCAAAAGAAGGTCACAGACTCCTCAGTTGCACAATATTTTCAACTTTTAACTGTCTGTAGGTGTCTGTAGGTGTATGTGGGTGCCAAACAGAGGAACAATTTATTCATCCCCTGTAAACTGAACAGGAATGAATTCCTGAATTTTATACATGAATAGAAGCAGGGGAAGTTACCTTTTACCTTCCAGGTGCATATTTTAATTGCAGGATGACCATTATCTGTAGAGAGTGGTAACTTGCAGGACAAAGTGAGCCAATGTCTGGTTTGGTAACATCAGACAACACAGAGTGATTGTCACACAGTCATCTAGCTACATCTACTGGGCTGACGGGCAAACTTCGGCTGTACACTCAGGAGTCAGGAGACTCAGATCTTACTGGCTAAAATAAAAACGATATTCT
>JAGRRF010012897.1:26208805-26220566 GCA_019097615.1 Morone chrysops
TGTAAGTCAAGTCTCAAGTGTTCGAGGTATAAACCAAGTTGGGGAGTCAACTTAAACCTGGCTTTAGCATGCGTTTTGGCTCCCAAGAGGGCACTTTAGCATGCGTTTTTCAACAATTGGGCCACGAGGGGGGCCGACCGCCCCCGTGCATGCCACTGTTTATTGTTATAAACCAACTGACAGAAAAATCCTTTGTTTTCTGTCTTGAAATTTATTTAACTTTATACTTTATATTCAGGATTTTAAAATGCTGCCGGGCAGAGCAGGTTTTATAGCCGTGAGCCACGACCCTCGTACTTAAATAGAATTATAATTTTATTTTCCTATCAAAACGGATTTGCTTTCTTGACTTGAATTTACATTCATTAATTAATTTAATTATTTTTGTTGTTGTTGAAACTGTTAAAATGGTGTCAAATATGTTTGTTCAAAACGTATAAATTGAGTTCTTCTCCCTGTTCATGATGCTGTTTATGATTTGTACATACATCAGTTGACTTCAGTGATCTGAATTCCCAGATTAATTGTAATGTCAGTTTGTAAAGAAGTCTGATTTTACCCAACAGCTCCTTCGAGGAGGACACATGTTGTCAACATTTTCCAGATGATTCTGCAGTGTACAGGTCATGTATCTGTGCTGAGGACAGCTTATCAAGTGTTTACACATCTTTTTCAGCAACAGGCTAAAACAGTGCAGGCCTACTGCCTAAAACACTGATGGATATCTTTGTGCCCACCTCTGGACTAATCATATTTCCATTGTTCTGGGGCTGCAATTACAAAACAGCCCAAGGCTAAAAGTGGCTCCTATCTGGCAGAGTTAGGAGGAAGTCCATAGGATAACAAACATGTCAGTCCTGTTCCTAGAGTTATTCACAAAGTATTTTACCACTAAAAGTCAGAGAGAAGTTAGAGGCAGTCAGCTGCTATAGGTGATGAACTTCATCAAAACAATCCAAGCTGAAATACAACAAAATGGAAAACTGGAAAAATGCTGTTGCTGTTGCTGTAGATAATCTCTTGTCAGAATTTACATCCAACCAAAATTACACACTTCAGAACCAAATTAGTTTGACATGTCTTTGAGTTTACAATAAGTAATTACCAACTGTATTAGATTAATGAAGCTGATTTCACAGCTGTTTCTTGATTACCTAATAAAAATGGTGGGATGTAGAAAATCCCTCATCAAAGATTTTCTCCTTAAAGGTAATTGTTGTAAATACAATACAACAATTGAATTATTCTTTATACTAACAGTTAAGATTTACTTTACCAGAGTAAAACACTGGAGCAATTGTCTAATGTTAACTGCTCTGTATTCGAATCAGAAGCTCATTTGAGTCCTCTGTTATTTTCCTCTGTTAAAATAACAGCAGAGAAAATAATGAACTCGCTCCCATCACGTGACTTGTGGCGCAGAGATGCTGCTGTTATTTATTTTCAGACAACAGAGCTTTTTATGCTCACACATTCAACTTGTAACACATTCCAACATCTCTATTCTTACCTTACATAACTCTCTCTGACACACATACATACATACATCCCCTTCAAGGCTTTATATTTTCGCTCTGGATGCCTCCTTACATGATTGTCATGATTCATTTTTCTTTCCAGTCTGGTTTTAAAATGTTATATATGTCTCCTGTGTCTAGAGCATGGCTGCAGTTGATACAATAAATATTACAACTTTTTTCTTTGACTATTCCAGTCTGTGATGTCTTTTTTCGTGCAGCACTTGGTGTAAATATTAGATAGGGTCAAGCACCGTTTTTTTTTTTTACAATCAGCCTAACCAACCACTCTTTGCAACACATTGAGTCGTGTGCTGAATAGTAAGCAGCAGATGTAATGCTTGACCAACCCCTCAAAGCACTTTATCTCTACAGAGGTGAGTGCCCCTGGGTGGTCATTCAGGCAAGATGGTATTTGTATTTGGTAAAAATGTCAATATAAATACCAGCACTGATGTGTTTCATTACTGTAGAGTCATATAATTTAGCTTACAGCTGGAAAAAAAACGTGTACCTTAAGTGTGTAGCCAGTTAAATAATTTTCTTGAATATAGCCACTCCTTACACTAACAGACACAATAAAAGACAAGCAGTTCTTTCTCCTTTTTATTTCAAATAAGACTTCAATTCATGTGAGGAAAGGTCACACAGGTTGACAGGACTTCAAGACTTTCAACCAGAACCCCTGCTCGAGGATGCGGGGCACTTTTCTGGACATTTCTTGGAATCCAGTATCTTCTGTAGTTCTGGATCCAATGGTTTATTTTTGCAGTATTTTGTAGCATCCATGCCATTCTGAAAAAGCCACAAAAAAGTCCCATTTGTCCTACCACATTACATTTCACAGCAGCAGTCAGATTCAATTTCCACATTTTCTAGTTTGCTATCTTCCTTGCCATGTACTAACTCTCTTGTCATTTCAAATCCTGACACTCCCCATTCAACGTCACCTGCACTGCCCTGCACACTGGTTACCCCTTGTGTTAAGTTTAGATCCAGCTTTACGTGTTGTTGGTTTTAGTCTTTTTATTTGTTTTGACACATTTTGGAATATTGCCAGCCTTATCCTTTTATGCATAAAAAATATATATATATAATAAATATTTTTAGGATCTTTTGTTCGTTCAGATGAAGCAGGGGACTAAACATTAACTGGTAATGCAAAATCAGGCTTCTGCTCATTACCTTTCTTTTGTTCCTATACACACCTGATGAACAGGCATTAACAAACTTGGACCCCTGCTAAATCTCCCACATACCTGCAGTGAAATCTTTTTTCCGTAGCGAATGTAGGTAGCAAGGTGTTCGCAGTTGTTGGTAAAGGGATTATAGGTTCCACATGTGTGTTGCTGCTGGAGGATTCGTATCCTTAATTCTTTGTAAGTCCCCACTACGAAATAGTCATCAAGGTAGTTGTCTTTCTTGTGTTTCTTTGCTGTCGGGAGTTTATTGAAAACACAGCCAGCGACCCTCACATCTGGAAATACCTCAAAGTGACCTGCCATTGATGTGAGAATAAACAGTTAGAAAATTGCACAATAATACTATTCCCATTTGTAGCACAAATATAGTAATAGACCTGTGATTCACCTGCACAACTGAAAGTGTCAACTCTTTAACTTGTATAGGAGGGGTCAGCCCTATGTTCCCACAGCCCTATGTTCCCACATTTCTAGGACATTTTCAAAATTAGGTCTTGTGTTCCTACATTGGGTTAGGGTTAGGGAATAGGTTGGGTGTAATTGGCTACCAAATAGGGAGAAAGGGGGATAAAATCTGATACAAATTTATGAAAAAGGAAATGTGGGAACATAGAGCCTAATTTTGATAAAAATCGTATAAATGTGGGAACATAGGCACGCTCCCGAATAGGATACATGGGTCCAGGATGTGTTTAGCCCAGTTTAGCTGTAGAAGATCTCTGCCCATATACCTGATGAAGTCCCATAGACCAAAACTTTCTAGTTTTTGTTTTTTAAAGAATTAAGTGAGACAGTGTGCAGGGGTTCTTCTAATTGTTTTCAAGCCTAGCTTAGCAGTAAAACTGGAAGCAGCAGGGAACTGCTAGCTCAGTTCCTTCCTTCAAAAACAAAAGAATAATAATTAAACGTAAAACTCTAATTTTACACATTTTATCAGATGTATTCAGCACAACAGCAAATCAGATACTCTGCTTTTGGCAGAAGTTCTCATAGGTTATTTCTTAACAAACAACCGCTGGGGGCAGTGACAATATCTCAAAAGTCCTTGAGTTATTTTAGGGCAGTAGTTGCCTAAAGATAAGAGAAGTGGGCTTGTGAACCCAAAGTTGTTAGTTTGATCCCTGGACTTGCAGGTCAAATCTGGGAAGGGATGTTTTTCCCCTTTTCCATAGAACTTTTCCACAGAGCTGTTTTGCCCTTGTTCAAATCTTTGTAGGCTAAAGCCACACAAAACAGGACTTATCTCTAGTGGGTGAACAGAGAACAACATTTATTATGGACTTTTCATCTGACACCTCAGGTCTTCTTAAAATCTTGCTAGTTTTCCCTCAATGGATAAGTTAGTTTGACTTTAATGAGTCATGAGATTTTACAGTGTTGCTGGTCAAGGGACTCTTTACTGATATTCTCAGTCAGTGTCAATATGTAAACCTGTACACTTACATTTTCATATTAACTACACCTACCATTGTATTCAAAGATGTTCTGTCCAGGTTTTTTGCCTTCAAAGTATTCGTCTCCCACCCAAATAGCATAGTGCGTGTAGGTGAAGCAGTTACAAAACTTCCTTGGGAAGGCAATCATATCCCCAAATTTGTACTGTGAATGAAATCAAAGCATTTTATCAACTCAACATTCAGTGCAAAACAACACAATCAAAATAACTTAGTGGGGGTGGCTATATACAATTTGCTGTTTTTTTTTCTTCACTTTTGTATTTTATTGTATGTTTTTTACATTTTACAGACTATATGATTAACTAGTAGTTATAGCAGAAATTTACCCCAGTAGTTTTAAAATGCAAGACAGAAGGTAGGAGTGATATATTTATGAAATCGTGAAAATTAAATAATAAATAAATGAAAGTAACCTACTTCATCCTTAGTGTCTATTATTGTGATTGACAGCTGAAGGATGACAACAAACACGACCAGATTCCTCATTTTTCCAGCAGTGGGAACCTAGTATGAACGTAAGAGAACATGTAACAGTAATGAACCATGATACCCTAATAGGAGGGAAAATTATATGCATCAAAAATTTTATATTTTATGGCTAAAACTAACAGACAGATAGTGTGTGTAGATAGTGATAGAATCACAAAGAAATATAAAGCACCCCACTGTTTTTTAATTAATTTGTTTTGAATTTTGCTTGGGTTGTATACATTTTAGCATCAAGCAATACTAAATGAGGGCTGTGGATATTTTAAGATACACGATTTCAAAGACAATGATAAGACAATGTTTACCTTTGCAATGTTAAGCAACAAGTCGAGGTTAGAATCTGGGGATAGGAAATGACTTCCAAGCTGTAGCCGTGCACCTGTCATGCAACAATATTTCATTAGTCATAGTCATTAGAGAAGGCTATGTAAAATAAACTGTTTCAGAGGTTTTACCTTCTTCAGTGAGACTGACAAAGCCTGTTGGAGCAAAGAAACACATCTTCTTATATACAGTTCAGAATGTTTCCCCACACAATTCCTCATATTCACAACAGGGAGTTATTTATTTTACAAATTACCCAATAAAATTACTTATATGTAGAATTACCTCATGAAAGAACTTAACTCATTCACTGTTATGCCTTCCAGACAGTTTTTCTTGACCCTAACTATGTGGTTCAAAAACTTAGGTCTATAAACATTTCTTTTTCCCACTTCTACATAAGGTCACAGATATGTATGTAACATAGTGCAACAGGCTGTGATGTCTGACCCTCTGACTCAACAAATTAATCTTTCTGTTCACTGGAACATGTGAAGAATTTCAATCTAAAATAAGAAAATCTGTCATCTGAGATGTTTTAAACAAACATCTCTTTTATTCCTTTATTGAACAAAATTTTACCCAACAGGGGGGGGGTTGTGTCACCAAAAACAAACACAGACCATACATCATTTGATCTCATTGTTCAGAATTTCCATATAAACTGTAATGTCAGTAGTTTGTAATTTGGGTAAATCTGACCAGCTCCTTCAAGAATATTTCCACACATACTGCGTAAAACACTGATTGGATATCATTTTGAAATCTGACAAGTAGCTGCTCACATCTAAAAGTTTTCTGTTACGTTTTCTTCTAGTCCTCCAGCTCTGACTCTGGCTACATTAGAGGAGATTTATCTTTATTGCTAATTTTATTCTGAAAAGTGCTACAGGTTGTAAATAGAGTTTGGATACAAGCCGTGTTAATGTTGATTCATTTTGATAACAATCCTGTCCAGTTAAACACTTTAGGCACATATAGTGCTGCAGCATTGCCAATGTGACTTGGCAGCTTGGTCACTAGATGGTGACATTTGCTTTGTATGCACACAATGCATTGTATTACAACTTATTTTGAAAAGGACATACCCACTCACACAAGGCTTCTCCACATCCACAGGCTCCTGTCCTAACACCTCTACCACTAGTCTGACTCTTGAAGAACAAAGATTTAAACATTTAGAGGATTGTTAGAGAACGGGGTCTTACCGAAATGTTGTGAGGAGATGTTTGGATGGAGGGTTGAAAGGATCAGGACCAGACAAATATCTGTCTTTTAATCGACCAAAATGATATACCTAGTTATATTAACCGAAGCTTAAAGACATACAAAGCCTACGTCCAGAAAACTAAGTTCTTTAAGATGGTAGAGAAGAGAATAAAAAGAGTAAAGAGACCAAACAAAAGTCTAATAAAGTATAAAAAAGCTGCAAAAATGCAGATTCTATACAGGTTAAAAGAAAACCTACCTACACTCAGAATTACACCTCCTTTTATACAATGGACCTGTGTTTTTTTTTTACTAAATGTAACTAAAGTCAGGGCTTCTATGACATATATGGTCAAAACTCAACAGAACAGTTATTCATTGGTTAAAGAGTAAATACGTTTTTTTCTTAAACAGTTTCACAATCAAAACACGTGTTTTCAACTTTTTTTTTATCACATACGCATTTAGCTTAGTGGGTACAGCATTTTTAATTGATCATCCTGTCTGTTAAGATAAGCAGGTGGAGATCATGTCCGTTTCACGCATACATAGTCATCCTCACCCCCCTTCTTGCTGTTGCTCAAGAATGATCCAGCTACATTTCTCTCAGTCTTAACATTAACTCCTCTTTTTGCAATAGTTGGACGTGTAGGATGATGATGGCAAAATTCTCCCCTGACTTCCAACCTCTCCCAACACAAGCAACTAAATGCTCGCAACCTGCTTGAACCTCAATCACAGCCGCTTGCAGATTTCTTTCTTTTTTTCTTTCTTTCTAGTTTACATTTTTTACATAGTTTGCAGATGACACCACCATCATCAGCCGGATTTCAAACAATGATGAGACTTCACATTGGGAGGAAATCAACAATCTTGTAGAGTAGCGCACAGAAACCAAACTTCTGCTCAAATACAACAAAACCAAGGAGTTAATAGTTGATTTTAGCAAAAAAGAAGCAAAGTCACAGAACCCTGTTTACATCAGAGGATCTGAGGTGGAGCAGGTGTACAGTGTTAGGCTCCTGAGAATCAACATCACAGAAAACCTGTCATGGTCATCTCCCATCTCCAGAAAGCACAGAAACAATTGTACTTCTTAAATTTAAGCAAAATTCCTGTGTCATGTTCTTGTTAACTTTTACAGAGGAGTGATAAAAGGCATCCTGACTGGAAACATCACAAACAGGACAGGAGGACTCTGCAGCAGGTGTTTAAAACTGTCCAGAAGATCATTGGTACTCAGCAGAGGCCAAATGACACTAAAACACGGCACCGCTGCCGTACCACCAGACTACAGAGCAGCGGCTGTGAGACTGTTAAATTCTATATCTAAATTTTATTCTACAAATCTTCTTGTCAGTGGCAATAAAATATCCTTAAATGTTAAAAAAAGAGCTTTGCTTAAGGGTAAACATTATTTCATATTTATAATGTGTCAGTTAATCTGCATGTTTACTCCAATGGTCTGCTCTAAAAATCTAGTCTAAAGTTTTTTTTCTTTATTATCTCAAAATCCTTTTTTCAGCAGCTTGTGAGAAACTGTTGGGACAATCATCCCAACACTGAGTCACATCATCTATTGACTTTTCTGATCTTATCTGTTATCAAGGTAATTTTGATACGTCAAACTATTTCAATTTTACAAGCCAATCCATTTTTATCAAAATAACTCACAAACATGTTTAGATATCAAGCTGAAAGTCAAGACACATGTCCAGGAGTGTTCATTAAGCTTACATATTAAAGCAGATTGTGTTTCACCTCTAGAGGGCAAATGTCAGACAAATGTGAACGTTTAGTCCAGGTTGATGTGTGATTTTATTTTAGAACTGTATCCCCAATGCTTAAATTGTATTAACCTGTGAGGTTGGTTTAGGCCTCAGCCTATTTGGGTGGTACCATGTCCCTCTTTCTCTTCTCTTCCTCTTCCTCCCAGGCCTCCACCAATCAGATGGGTTAGGGTTGGTTCTGTGTTTGCACGAAACATACATACTTACTTCCCTTCTACACCCTGCATTCATGGTGACTAACATTATTTGTGATTGCTGCAGCCGATGTTTTCGCAATGTTTTCGCAATTACTGCTTGATAAAAATCATTTCATCATTTTATTTCCTCAAGTTGTATGGATCTTATCTTCTGCTCAACAAATGCCACGTTTTATGGTTTGATGCTTTCTTGCTTGGACATTTCTTGCCTCCTTATGTACACTAAAGAACAATACACCTGCTCATATCTTCTATTTATCTAACTCCTGTTTGTGTCAATTTTCTTGGGTATAACTAAACTTTTGGAATGATTGTCATACAACCTCTATTGCACACAACAGTGGAGCCATGGAGGTAGGGAGGGAGGTCAGATACATACATTTTTAATAAAATTAAAAATGTTAAAAGTTTTTTTATTCACAATCTAAATTGAGTAATTCCTGAAAGTCTCCAGTTTCACTGAATGTATGTTTTGCATAACTAAAGAGGTACTCGCATACTCAACTTTTTTTAATAGTGAACTAAATTATATGACTAATAAAATGGTGTTAAAATTGGCATTCTTATCAAATTTATGAAAATCTGCATTTTGTGGGTTGAAAATGGCTTTACATGCTTTCTACCGTTTTAAATCACCCTGGATCTTGAAAGGCCAATGCTGACATAGAGTTGACCATTTGGGACTTATTTACATCAGAAATTGATATTAAAAAAAAGTGTTAACGCTGTGTGATCATTCACACAAGTTGCACATTTTTGCTAACCCTCTACTTTCAATTTTGGCACAACTGCAGTGTTTACCTTGATCCCAGTCCCCCTACAGGCACAAACACACATACCACAGAGTTAGCCTCTCTGAACCTCTGAATGTAAATGATCAGAGGTCAGGTGTGAATGAACTCGAAGCAATCAATATATATTCTATATAAGTATAAATAAAATAACCTTTAATCTTTGTAATAAACCATAGATTTATTGTAGTGTTGTAGTTCCTGATTATGACCACTGGATGGCAGCAAACATGTTTCTAAATACACTAGTGTCAGCGATCAGCTCCAGCAGTGTAAAGACAGACACAACACCATACATAAGTTTCTGGTAAAACCTTTCAAAGTAAAACAACGGAGACAGACAGCGATTTATTTGAATGCATTAAACGAGGGCTTATTAATGTGAAATATGTTCGTTACCTTTGCTAGCTACGTACTGATATTAGACTAATCTCTAGATAAACACATTGATTCAAGCAGCTCAGCCTCCAAACTCAATTATAACCTGTAGTTTCCACAGAATGTGCCAGCAGCAGTCTTCCTGTAACCATCAAACACACAATAAATCATCACTACTTTGAGTTGCATTAGATTTCCAGTTGAACCATGGTGCACACATCCAAACCAACCTTGCTGTATGAAATAAAATAGTCATATCATATGTCATATGATCCAGAATTAAATGTGAGTGTGTCTTTAAAAGAAGTCTTCCAGAAGAATCCATTGAAATGTGAATAATGTTAGTGGATAAAAGCAACCATCTTCAGTAAAATACAGCTCACACAACAAGGTATTCACACTTATATACGTTTGTTGAAGTTAAAATAAACAGTGAGACATACTGATCATAAAGAGCAGAACTACAGGGACCACAGGTTGGGTTGGGGCTCCAGGAGATCCTCTTCCTCCAACTGGATATCAGTGGAGGATAATGAAATACAGACACATGTTAGAAAATATATATAACATATATATTATTGTATATTATAGCTAATAAATGATTGATATGTCTGGGTAGTCCTCATACAGGAATATGTTTACAGCTTTCTTGATTTAGTATAAAGCATTTTAAGTAGGTGAAAGAGATGAATATGTAATGATATATTTATTTATATCCTTATTAATCTTCTGCTATGTTGCAACAAATGTAAAAATTCAATTACAATCTTCCAGCTGAAATATTTTGAACATTTAGCGACTTCCTCGCGTTTAAGACAGAAATTCATGTTGAACATGTTGTATGTATGTTTATGTTTCTCTGTAAAAGATAAATGTAAGAATTAAAATCTAATAATATAATAGAGTTCAGCTCAATGAAGAGCGCCCTCCAGTGGTCAGAGTGAAGAACTACAACACTTAACATGAATTCATATTAAAGCAGTTCATTACTTACTGATTACTGATAAATGTTAACTTAACTCAGAACTCTTGACTAGAAAGGAACAGAGTGGAGTTATTTATTGAATAATAATGTATATTTAATATTTTTTAGGTGAATTGCATTTTGGATCTGTGTTATTTATGTGTTTACAGAATATACACTAGTAGTGATATGAAAGATTAATATACTGTGTTCACCAACATTACAACTGGAAAGTGGACCAACCTGAAAACTCTTCCATAGTTGCAGCAGTCCTCCTGAAGTCAACAATGCCAGAGCGCCCTCCAGAGGCCGACGCAGCAGCTGCAGTGTCCCTTCCACCAAACAGTCAACTCAGCCGGTGAATCCTTTTAGACTCTGCAGCTACGAGTGCAGTCCGCTCCAGCTGACCAGCAGCAGTTAGTAAGTCTACCTCTGCCTGGTTCTGGGCTGACCGGGATTAGAAACAGAGCATTATGGAATAAATAAACATGAGCATCTGAAATGTTTAAAGTTGGACTTCAGCCTTCAAACTGACACATTATAAGATTGTCAGACAATTCAGCATCACCTGAGGATCAAACCCACAACCTAAAGACTGACACACAGTCAGTGGTGTAAGAGCACACTCTCTATTTATGAACCTAATTATTTATTTTAAACAATGGTGCAAACATTCAAACCAACCTTGTTGTATGAAATAAAAAACTATATATAGATAGATATTTGAACTCGTACATTATCTAATTATTAATTTAATTTAATTTTGAATTATCTGATCATTTTCTGATGAAATAATTTCCAACCACAGCAACAAATGTTCAAAGAGGGAACTATGTTACTGTGTGTCTTTAAAAAATCCATTAAAATGTGAATAATGTTGCTGGATAATCAAACAACCATTCAGCTCCAACGTCAGTAACAGACAACAGAGAATTCATTTGACATTGAAGGTCACCATTTAGTGTTTATAGGAAACACTAAATTACTGTTTGGATTTCTGTTCCTGAAGGTGACATCGGGGTCTGCAATCTGTACAATTATTGGAATAGTAGTCAGACTTTGTGACCAATTGTATCACACTGTGAACTCTTTCAGTTCACTGTGTTTTCTAGTAGTTGTTCTAGTTTTCTGTTGCTACTTTTAAGTTTACTGTTCCCTTTTTTGGTTTGACTTGTTGTAAAGCATGTAGCAAAACATTATCACCCAATTGATGAGGAGGATCCTAAAGTGGATATGCTGCTTTATTGGGAGCCAGTGAAGGTGTTGCAGGATGGGTGTAACGCATTTCTTTGAGTAACTTACACTTTGACTTCTAAAGAAGTCTCTTATGTCCACTTTTCTTTTTTTAGACATCCTGGCTGCGCCTGATTACCAAACACACTTATAAATATATACTGTATATACTGTATATATGTATGTATATGGTCTAAACTGAGGAAAACA
>JAGRRF010012897.1:26232437-26242479 GCA_019097615.1 Morone chrysops
ATATATATATATATATATATATATATATATATATATATATATATATATATATATACATAAAAAATAAATAAATAAATAAATTAAAAAATAGGTAGTTCAAACAGGGGCTTCAGGGAAACACTTTTCATAATGACTCAGTAAGGTACTACTTTTTTTGTTATTTAACAAAATCAGAGATTTAAGCAAAGAGCAGTTCCAGGAGAAAAGGAGCAAATGTAGGTAGTGATTTAGCGAATTTTTCTTTGTGAATAAATCATTTTGCATATAGGATAACAAAGTTCATCAGGTGTTCAAGAGCATAATCTTCTGGGTTAACATATAACTAAATAACTGGATTAATTACTTCGTCCAGCTATTACTATTATATTATTATTATTATTATTATTATTATTATTATTATTAATTGTTATTATTATTATTATTATTATTATTATTATTATTATTTTAAATTACATAAAGAAATTAAAACAGAGTGACTGGTCTCGTTCAGCGCACACGATCTTTGCGCCGGTAGGAAGCCTCGTGTTGACAGGAGGGACGGGACTCTCCAGGCGGTTGATCGGTTGCTCGGTTGCTCGGTTGGAGGAGCAGCACCAGCGGACCGCCATGGACAGGACGGCCGTGGTGAAGGTCGGGGCCGCGGCCAGCGCCAGCGTCTGCGCCCTGCTGGGCGGCGTGGTTCTGGCCCAGTACATCGTGGCCAAGAAGAAGCGAGCGGGCAAGAAAACCCGGATCATAGAGATGGTGAGTGAAATAACCATCCGCTGACATTACGGCTGCGTCAAGGCACAGAAGAAAATAGGACGCGGGGGAGGTGCACCTTCAAAATAAAAGCCTTTGACAGTGTTCTTGAGATGTTACTGAGAGCAATTTAAAGATTAGGATCTCTTTGTGTTTTCAATTTCAGGTTTGTTATAAGTAGGGCTGCACGGTTTGGTGCAATATTATCCAAATTGCAAGAGTGCATTTCTCCAGATTTAGGAAAAGACTTGGTACAGACTCCCAACTATTACATCATCGTGATTTTACTAGTCTTTTTTATTTCAGTGAACATTTAAATTTGTGTTGTTGTTTTTTTACCATATCGTGCAGTTCTAATATAAAGTAGTAGCATTGTAAATACATTCAGTGTTAAAACCTTGGTAGGATTTTGATTTTTGCATATAAGTAATAACTATGTCATAATTTTACCATTTCATTGTGTCATATGTGAACACATGCACTAGTTGGTAAAGCTTTAAAACATGTACTTAACTTAAATAAACCTATGTGTTAAATAATCAAACCCCACCAGTTGTTAAAAATGTATATAGAGACTAGAGACACAAGCAAGGAATCAAATATTCTCTCTGTGTTGTAATGCGACACACATGTGCCTTTTTAATCTGAAAATCCTTCCGGAATGTGCCACCATGTCCTCCATGTGTTGACAGTAGTGGAGCTGCACGATGTTCTGCGCAGCCGCCAATGTTCCCTAAAAACAGCAGCTGTGTTTAGAGGTCATCAGCTTGCTGCTGTCCAACAGAAAGAGCTGCAGCTTCTCTGTTTGAGGCTCTTTGAGCTTTGCCATCTGACCCTCTGCTGCTCTTTCACTGCCATGGAAACGGCTCCATCCTGCTGCTGCTGTTATCTGTGCTTCAACAGACTGCATGCAGGTTATACAAGCTCACAGCAGCACATGCAGTACCCTCAGTCCAGCTTGGTAACCTGTCCGACAGGAATGTGGCTGCGGCGCAAACACAAACATTCCTCACAAAGTGCAGAAGAATATGGGGAAGAGTAGCCGGATGTGAGAGGTTTGTGTGGTTCCAGTGCAGGATTGCCTCATTGTTGTGCCATTTCTGTACAACTAAAACTCGATGAGCAGAGAAAAAGTGAAACATAGCTGTAAGAAAACTCTGTACGCACACAGGACAGATAAGATATTTATTTTTCACAAGAACTTTAATTATAGTTTATAAAGACTCTATGAAGGCAATTATTTTATTACCTTGTATTTAACTTTAACACCATCCCTCAAATACCCACGTGAGGATATATGTAGCTCAACAAAGCTGAAGAATAAACATATTTATTTCATGGCTGTTACATCTTTTTACCAGAGCCTATGGAGGATATCTAGACTTTGAGTTTTACGGGTGTTAGAAGGCGTTGCTATATACTGTATCTCCACTACAATCTATGTGTCATGTCGGAGTTATTTGGCTCCACCTATGCAGGGGCATGTTTGTATGCAGTGTTTTACCCACACAGACACACACAGACACACACACCCTCAAATTTAGCTGCTGTTTTTTACATTTTATCACTGGAAGTAGAAACAGCAGTCAGATGCTCCGGCTGCAGACAGACATTTATTCTTTTATTGCTTGTAAAGGTTTAATAAAGTGTCATTTCCCTGGTAGGTAACCTCCCCTCATTATGTTATTGTAAATGTGCTTTTATTGCCGTTGTGTTGCAACAGTCTGAAGTGTGAAGGTCTTACAACAGCATTCCTGGTTTGTGTAAAAGCCAACGCAGTCTGATAGTGTATGACTGAAAACCTGCCAGCTGTGTGCAGTTTTTAGTGGTTCACTTTCCTCACAATCACTTATTAAAAAGTAAGATACAGCTTAATTCCTTCCTTAGCAGTCCCGTGCATTGTTACAGGTTTGAGGTTACTGAGACCTTTGACCCTTTGACTGCTTCACTTCTGGTTGTTTGCATCATTGTTGATTTAGGGAATAAAAGCTTTTGCTGCCAGTTTGTGAAATAGAAGTTGTGAAATGTTACCTGAATGGGAGTGTCAGACATTGAGACATGAAACTGTTCTCCTTTAATCTGGCAGTTGATTTCTAATAGCGTTGGCCTCAGTGTGTGTGAGTGACTCCGTTACATCAGCTGATGTCCATTTATTAACAACAGAGCGAGCAGGAGAAGACCAAGGGATGTGTCTCGTGATTTAATTTCATTAACGGAGCTGTACAGTCAGAGCGAGGCTGATTCAGCCATCCAGAGCTTCCCTGGTCCATTTCTATTGAGCTTATTTTCAGGTATAGTTTCACTTAATGCTGCCAGTTATTTATGTCAATATCAAATTGAGTCACGCCAAGAGAGTGAAAAACCAGCGCATCAAAAAAACATTATTTCCTGGATTAAACCTGCAGACTGTAGTCAGAGTCTCTGGAATGTAATAAGCTAAAATGACAACCAAGCTGAATGGCAGTCAGCCGCTTTGTGTTTGCTCTTCTCCTCTGCTAATGCAGTGATCTGGTGACAGATTGAAACTGAGTTTTGGGATGTAGTAGCCCACTGCGGTTCACAGTACAGAAACAGTTAGTTTCCTGTGTCGACCGTCAGCATGGAAACTTGTGAGCATCTGCTTTAGATGATGCTACAGAAGCACAAACATCCGCTGTGAACCCCGGGAATCCAGAGCCACGTGACAGCAGCTCAGTGAGGACATTCCTCCACTGAGCAAGTTTTGTGACTCTGGTAGCTCACCTAAAAGCCCTTGGTGTCATTTCAGAAATACACAGAGATACAAAGCGCATTCTTTTCACCATTCCCAGAAACCACTGTGGATGTGTGTACAGCAGACCTTCTCATTACCAGCTTTATTTTGTTCACTGGTTATTGGTTGTTACATGTTTCAACAGCATCGAACCACCAACCCGATCGTCAGAAATTGTAAATGCTTATATTTTGTGGCTTTGTTGTTTTATTCTTCGTATGCAGGTGGCTGGATCTAGTTCATAAAGCCTGCATCCAAAAAAATAATAGTAAAAATAAAATAATAGAGTCTGGCGATATCACAATACAGGGGTTACAGGGGAGTCCCATAAATGCTGGCCACCTACCTGTAATGAACCTGCATCACTTCATCATGAACTCTGCATCATTAAACAAGGAGGAATAAAAGTGGGAAAAAATATATGACTGAGAGAAAGTTCTGTCCTGTATTGTCTGGAAAATGTCCTGGAAATGTTCTGGAAAATGATTCTTTGGGAACGTTTTATTAGATGAGAGTTTTGGCCATGAAGGGATTGAAGAATGATTGGTGAGTAAGCATTGATTTATACTGGTGTTTTCTATCTAGTGCTGTAATGTGAACACATATCTTGTGTAGTTGAGAGTTCAGTCTCCAGACCAACTTTACTGCTGAACACTGTTGTGCACTAAATATATCCAGTAACTATGATTAGAAAGACAAGTGTGATGTTCATCACGTCAGACATGTATGTTGCTCATAAACCAGATGCTCAGTGTGTCAGGGTCATATTAGTCACAGCAGCTCCAGACTGTCTGACACAAGCTGACACTGACCCCGCTGTGTCCCTTACTGTCCGTTAATCGTCCACAGAATCTGTCATCATACTCCGACCTGTCTCTGAATAGTTCCTATTATTGCTACTAATTTATGTGTTATTTGGTGTTGAAATGTCTGTCACATTTGTCACGTTTCCAAAGCCCAGAGTGGAGCTGTTAATGAGGTTCAGTTTAGAGTGAACCGCCCAACCCCGGCCAAGCACCTGCTGGACTCAATCAGACCGATCCTGCTACATCTCGAGCTGTTAACCATGTAGTTACCTGATGACTGTTTTAAAGCTCAATTTGCTATATAATGTAACACCACTTCTCATTTCCCCTGAGGTTTAATGAGCCTAATGTCTCATTAAATGAATGTTGCTGAGGTGCTCTTTAGTTCAGGCAATGGGGGCACCTCTACTACTAAATGCTGCAGGAAACCCTCATATAAAAGAAACAAATGAATGAATGGTATTTATACTTAACATAACTGATTAAAACTAGTAGAAAGCTCTCAAATCTGTTAATAATCTTTTGCTCGATGGACTCACCGCTCACTCTCAGGCAGTTTTTGTTCTCACATTGACTGGTGTAAGGTTCAAACCTGTGACCCTTTGAGAACAGCGTGGCCTCTGTGAATGTTACGCTGCCCTAAGTAGATTGTGTAGAGGTGGTTAAGGTGAAGTTATAGACCGTTTTTCCACAGAAGACATTTTTTGATGGCATTAGGTGAAGGAGATACCTGGAGTGTGTTTCACCCCGTCGACCTCTGGAGGGCAGAACAGAGCCACACTTGAGCTGCAGGTCTGGGGTTTCTGATTTACAGTAATCAGCACCACTCGGATCTATATTTGTGGACAATAAGACCAAAAGTAACATATAAACATTGTGTCCTATACAGATAACAAAGAAGCAACAGAAGTATATAGTAGCAGAGTGATTTACAGACGTCCTTATTTCCACTGTACAGTATACAGTAGTTTCTCTAATATAAACAGCACTATGCCTGTACACATACTGGGTTTATTATCACGTGTTCCCAAGAAAGTTTTTGAATTGAAGGTTTCTCGTAGAATATGTTTTTTATTAATTAATTATTGACTTCTGTGCAAAGATGAGAAAGGGAGAAGAAATTCTCCCAAAAAAGAGAAATATGAAAATTAAATTCACAAATAAAGAACATGTCAAATTTTACCAACATCTTGAATGAGAACATGCATTATATTTTTAATTATAAACACAAATGACTCCAATCAGTAGTATGGACCTTTCTTTTGTCACTGATGACCGATAAAGGGGTCCTGGAAAGGTGATGTATGAGAGGAAAATAAACTGGAGGGTGAAGTCCACCTGAACTCCAGTTCTCAGGCTGTTTTATCACTTAGCAACAGATGGCTGTCACCCTGACAACCAATGTGGGTGGGGCCAGAGGAAACGGGTGAAGGGCCTCCTTGTGAAAGCAGGTACTGTGTCATACAGTAATAATACTCAGGCCTGTCTCAGCATTATACCGTGTTCACATGTGACACTCGGATGCGTTCAGGTACTTAAACTCATCGTATCACTTATGTATTAGGTATGATCAATAGTATTAGTAGCACTGACAGATTTGTAGAAAGAGCAGTGGTAAAAGTGAAAGTAGTAGTGGTAGCAAAGACAGCACTGATAGGATGATAAGGAGTAGTAGGAACAGATAGTGTAGTAAAAATAGTCACAATTGCAGCAGGGGGAGCAATAACAGCAACTGTATGTTGGGCTTGTGGCTCAGGAAGGTTGTTGGTTCAATCCCCGGCGATGCATGGCGAAGTATCCTTGAGCAAGATACCGAACTCCAAAATGCTGCGTCATCAGTGGGTGAATGTGAAAGAATGAGCCGCTTTAAGTGGTTGGAAGACTAGAAAGACGCTATACAAATTATTAGTAAGATATTAGTCGAAGTAGTAAATAGTAAAAGTAGAAGCAAAAGTTAGATATAGAAGTGGTAGTGGTAGCTGTGGTAGTAAAAGTTGTAGTCGTATCAATAGTAATGGTAAGATCAGCACTATTAGTAGTTGTAGTAACAGTTTTGTAAAAATAGGAGTACTGGTAGGAGAAGTTGCAGTAATATTAAGTATCTGTAGTAGCAAGATATTTGAGGTAGTAAATACAGAAGTAATATTGGTGTTAGAAGTTGCAGTACTATCAGTGCGAGAACAGTTATTGGTTTTAATGAGATTCCCCTCATTGAAACAACAGTTTCTGGGTTCAGTTCATCTGTCGAGGGGTGGGGGAAACACTCAGCGTGGGGTCTGCACCTTTGACCTCAGCAGGCCAAGGCTGGGTCACAGCAGCCTTTGTGACCTTTGCTCAGGACTAATGTAGATCAGGTGGGATTTCAGAGGAATGCTGGGAGGGATTTCAGAATCGTGCTACAGGTTGAATTTGACAGCTGTTAGAAGTCCACAGGGCTGATAACAGTCGTGTACAGTGTGTTTTACAGAAAAATGCAAAGTAGTATTCAAACAAGAACTTAACTCAGCTCAACCACACAACCTTTAATTCTTTTTTGGCTTTTATCTTTTTCTCTGTTTGATGATTGTCTTGAAGCCACTGGAATATTGACATCCACACTGCTATTATCATTACAACACTGTGTGGGGGCAGCAACGGCCACAGTGTTAATGTGACATGTGACAACACTTAAGGTCATGCCATTTCACAGTGGTGACTTGATTGAGCGTGTCCATTCATGTGACACACTATAGCCTCATTTCCACTGCGTAGCACGACTCCACTCCACTCGCTTGAAACCGTTCTTTTGGTTTTTCATTGGCAAACTTTGTGGCTAGTACCTGGTACTTTTTGGGTGTCACCTCAGTCAAGGTTGACGCCTTATCGAGGTGATCCAGTTTAGGATTAGATTTGGCATTTTGTTTTGTTTTTCAGAAGAGACTTTGCAAAAGTTAATAGAATGTGAAATACTACAAGCTGCTGATGGATAGAAGGTCAAGGTTCAAAATGAAAACCCAACAGCTTGTATGAGTTTGATTTGGACTTTTCATAGTTGTGCAAATGTGCAGTTTAAGTTAACACATCGAATTATCTGATAAGTTTGAAGTCACAGCAATACTGAAACATTGGCTGTAAGAGAATAATCATGCAGGTTCCCAAAGAAGCAAAGTGCACTGCAGTGCTCCCCCCCCCACCCCCAGCAGCACTGAGTTCTCGTTCTTCATCCAGAGGTGATAAGCTATCCCATGACACTCCAGGCACACGGCTAATATTCCTCTAAGCTGTTTGTGAAACCGCTCCATGCGATCAGCAACAACATCTACTAAAGCTTTGCTTCATTCTTGTTGCTGACAGTCGGTTTTATTCCAGCGTAGAGCGTTCATCTGCACAGCTGCTTGCTGTTGCTTGTGGAGCTTTGTCTTTAAGGTGTACTGATAAAGTATGCAGATACAAATGGCATTTTAACATGCTGTCTAAATGGGGCCAGAGCCAAGGGAGGGGGGGAAAAGGATCGCACGGGATTGTTGTGGAACCGAAAGATACTGGGAGAATGCCACACAGCTAAACAGAAACATCTCCTTGCATACGACTGGTGGAGCCGTGTCTCTGTGGGCCTCCCGTACAGCTGGGACATATGCTGTTGTGGTGAGGTGTAATCAGAGAGCGTCGACCTAGTTTTCGGGAGTCATGGTATGCGAGGCAGCCGAAGGTCAGCAGAGGAGAGGATGAGGTCGTTTCATGTTCCTGTCTCCGTCGTCTTACATCAACAGCACCCACAGTTCAGAGGACAGCAGGGAACTGAGCCTTAGTCAGCAAAAAATGAGCCTGTGATGACATGTCAGGGTTGCTCAAAGGTTCAAATATTGCACAAATATAATTTTTTGTTCTGATTCACTGATTGATAGAACACAATAATGCATCCAGTTTATCTACGGCGGCATCTCATTTCCCCTTTTTGCCTCTTTTAACATTTTCTAACATGAGCAATCCTTCACAGTCAAACATCATCTGAAGTGACATTTACTGGGGACTGACGGATTGCTCATTCGCCTGTGAGCTGGATCAAATCACCTTAAAGCTTTATAATGATAAATGCAAAAATATCTTAGTAACACACCAGTTACAGGCTCTGATGTAGCCAATTAATAAAATATAATAAAAAAAAAAAATTATAATTCAAGATGTTTATATAGCTATAACATTGCTGTTGTTACCCAAGAAACAGTACTTTGTTGTTAAAAATAAAGTTATTTCTGTAATTTATTCTTAATTAATAAAAGTACTGATAAAGTTGGAGAGCAATAACCAATCTGTTATCGTAGTCTTTGCAATTTTTCTCTCGCCAGCATACAGTCTTTATTTTCCTGATTTATGTTTGAATTGTTACAATTGGGAGTCCGTATCTTTCCAGAAGCCTGAGCCCATCACCTTGGCTCGCTCATTGTAGTCCCCACAAAAGCTGGATGTGTGGGAATACTATGGATTTCCAACTAAAGAATGACAAAGAGATGAAGTCCCTATCTGTGATGCAGTAGAAATACAGATAAAGTGATTCCAGTAAGTTTTTAATGAATATAATTAATGATTATCACCAAAAACGTGTCCCTAACACAGTAACACAGCGATATCTAGCTTAAGTTTTCTTAACATTAGTATTGTGTTAAGTAGGGGTGTCTTATTGCTAATAAACTGAAGTTACATAGTCACACTTTAGCCTGGGATTTTATCAGTTCAGTTCATTGCATGACATGACAATAAACTGCACACTTTTCTAAGAATCCCATCATTATTATCTGTACCAATAATGGATTATAGATATAGCTCTGTGGGTTCCACAAAGACAGCGTTGGAAGAATCTAGGTTAACTGATACAAGAAGGGTTATGTTAGAGTTGACATCATTGAACCTGCTCGACCTGAATACTGAGTGTGTTTGTGTGTGTGTGTGTGTGTGTGTGTGTGTGTGTGTAAATAATTAAAACAAAATGATGGACATGTTCAGACTCAGCCAGAAATGTAAAGAGGCTGCAGTTTGCCCTGCCTGTTCGTACATGTGAGTGAGCTCAACACTGAAGCAGCAGCAGAAATAAACACATTAGACGCTGTAGCTTACTTCTCTGTGTGTGTGTGTGTGTGTGTGTGTGTGGTTGCATGAATGCGAGGCACGTCCACTAACCGTGTGTATGTGTCATGTGTGACTGACCATTGTAAGACCATACAGCCTGACGCTCACACTGAACCTTGACCCTCGTGACCTTTCGTGTGCCGTCAAGCTATTTACTGCATGTGTATGGAGAGTGTGTTTGTGTGGGGGCGGGACGTGCGTGTTGTGTGTGTAAAAAATGTGTGTGCTCAGCAGTAGCAGTGATGAAGCGGGTGCACCCTCTCTGATTGATTTTAAAGGTTCCTTTTTCAGGGGGTCACAGGTCACAGTGCTGGAACAATAAGCAGATTACAAATGTCACTTTTTCTCCACCGGCCCCATTCAGCACCCGTTTATACTGAACTGTGTGTGTGTGTGTGTGTGTGTGTGTGTGTGTGTTGACGTGCGTCAGCTGAAATTGTTACTGTATGTATGTGCATGTATAAATATATATACTATATGTGTATGTGTGTGTGTTTTGAGGCTCTCTGTACTGGGGGGAGGGGTTATGTTGTCTAATCTATTTTGGGTGACACCCCCTCCCTCCCTGACTATTGCTGTAGATATATAAGCCCTCTGCAGCCACACACTCTTTTCCTCACTCTTGTGTTAGCTGAGACAA
>JAGRRF010012897.1:26261217-26276845 GCA_019097615.1 Morone chrysops
TGTGTGTGTGTGTGTGTGTGTGTGTGTGTGTGTGTGTGTGTGTGTGTGTGTGAGAGGAGAGAAATTGCCAGACTCTGTGGCCTGGCATGATGGACCCTTCTTTCACTCCATGTTTAAAGAGTCTGTGTCTATGTGCGTGTGTGTGCGTGTGTTTGATTGATAGAAAGAACAGTGTGGGCTCATTAAAACCAATACCTTGGCCTGCGTTAAATGCACGTGCTTGGTTCCTACCATGAACCTGTGTGTGTGTGTTTCCACGTGCTGTGTTCTCTGGTAATACCACACTAGAAGTACAGCAGGTTTCGGAAATCTCACGCAAGCGCTTACACACACTCTTACTCTGCAGCAAACGCACACACACGTGCAGTCTTTGCTCCTAACATACAGACACACTTGCATACATAAGGTCTGCTTAGGCGCATATCTATACACACACACTCACAGAAATACATGCACACATATAGACTAACATGTCTCCTCTCCCTAATTGATGTCGTCCTCTCCCCTCTTGCTCTTCCCTCTTGGCACCACTAGATGGCAGTGCAGGCCCTTGGAATTGCAGTTATTAAATTGAATGAATGGGATCCTGTATTGCCTCTTGTAGGGAAATTCCCTTTTTACCCACTTCTCAGGAGGGAGGTCAGAGTTCAGCTGCAGAACAGCACCGCTGATCTGGTTCAGTGTCTACCTCAAGGACACTCCAGCTGTATGTATGGGGATGTTTGTAAGCTGCTCCTCAGCCAGAACAATATTTCAAAAACTGCTTTTTGAAGTCACATTTTAGGTTTTAGTAGTTTTTAATAAAGCAGGTTACTACCTTGAACATGAAGACTGTGCTTTTTGCTCTAGATAAACCGACCAAAAAGCAGCATCACGTAAACAAGATAAAAAAAACAAACAACAAAGTAGAAATTAAGCTATAATAACAAAAAAATAGAAAAGCATAACAGCTGAAATAAAGAACTAAACAAAAATGGTGTCAAAGCATCAATTTACATACGAATTTGCAAATATAACTATAACTTCTAGATATAGGCCCTTTGGTAACCAAATATTACATTTTTAATGCATATATTAAAGTGTTTAAAAAGAAAGAAATCACTTCATCATCAGACCCAAGTAGATAAATACATCATCTATTATATATTAAACTCTGAAAAATGAATTTAGTTTATTATCTTGTCTATTGTGGTAGAAATCTTGCAATCCCACAGATTAATCTCACAACCACTGCTTTAACTTGCACCTGTTTCCTGCTTCCAGGTTCCTGTTTGTGTATGCATTTCTTATCGTGTTCTAGTGTAGTAAATCTGACATTACACATGTTTTTCATGTAAACCTCATAGAGCAATGTTACTTTTTTGTGTGTTTTAGTTTCAAAACCAGACAGACACGTTTTATTTGACACCGTAGATACAGGAGAGGTTGCTTCATTTGTCTCGTCCTTGTTAAGATGATTTATTTGGAATAATTGGAGAGTGTTTGAGTTGGGGAAGCTGCTTGCTGTTTGCACGTTCCTCACTGTTTCATATAGTTTACATGAAAATGAGCTGATCTCATGGCGGATTGGCTGATGGAGCGCTGAATGATTTGCAGACACATGCAAAAACGCAACAGTCACGTACAAACAAACATACAGTATATATCCGGAAAGAAACACATGCACGCGTGTTTACTGAGTACAGAGTGATGGTCATAGCTCTGAGGCCAGAGGAGGCGAATGTCCGAATTTGTGTGCAAGTGTGTGTGTATGTGTGTGTGTTTCCTAAGCAGACAGTGTGTGTGACAGCAGTCTGCTCTCCAATGTTCAAATTGTGTGTTTGGATTTGGAAACCCTGAAGTGTGGGAGAGTCTTTTTTCGAGTCGTGTCTGCTCTTACACGTGAGTGTGTGTGTGTGTGTGTGTGTGTGGGTCTATAATAGCAGCCATTTAGCAGTGCTGTAGGCGCTGTAATAGCAGCTCTGTACTAATACTGCTCTAATAGCTGGGCTGCCTTTGGGTTTGGGTCACATTCAGGCCACACACACTCACACACATTCTGAACATGGACTCGCTCTTTCAGGCTTTGGTCAGACGCATATAGATAATACAGACACATATAATCACACACACAGGCACATGTACATACACTCATGCACAAAACAAATTGGCCTGCTTCACAAGCGTTCAGGGGCACACAGTCACACACACAGTCACATGTACCTACACACTCTCTGTCTCACACACAGAGGCTCTGCCCACTGCAGTGTGCGGCCAGCCTCTGTGCTTTGTTGGCTACTCTGTCTGTGCGCTTGTTGAACATGTCATATTAATGACACTAATACAGGCCCGTTTCCTCCGCTGTGTCTGAGCGGCGGCGCTCTCATACAGAGCTCTTTGACACGTTATACCTGGGCGTGGGCGTGTGAAATTACATGTGCGCAGTTGCTATTATGGCACAGCCTGGCTCTCATTTTCAGTACGTAGCACTTTTCTTATTATTGATGATACAGCGCTGTGTTGGGCTGCCTGAGTGCGTGTTGTTCTGACCCTGGCACAGCTTTTCTGGTGGGAAACGAACACCAGACACCTGACAAATCGGTGAAGTGTTTGTCTGGGGGGAAGGTCCACTCCTCAGGTATTCTGCTTCTTTTGGAGTCCTAACAAGATGAAATGTGTTTCTATTTAATTTCAAATTTTAACCAAAGAACAAAATATGTTGTCATTTAGGTAGGGCTGCAGCTAACAATTATTTTCATTATCAGTTCATCTGTTGTTCCATAAAATGACATGAATTGGTGAAAAACGTTGAGCATTGTTTCCAAAAGGCTCAGGTGGGAAAAGATATTTAGTTTACTGTCACAGAGCACTAAAGAAACCAGAAAATATTCACATTTGAGAAGCTGAAATCAGAGAAATGAGAAGAATGAAAGCCAGGGTACAATAAGAAGGACGCAATGAGAAGAATTTTAATACATAGCCTGAGTTCTAAGAGATACTGTCAACACTACATAGAGTTTGTATACGTCCAAAAGTTTTCCACATTACGGACAGTTACACAGTAACAAACACAGCAGACACTCATAATCGTGAACTGATGACAATGACGAGAAACAGTCTGTCTGTGTTTCCAATAGGTTTGAACAAAAGTACCTGGTGCTGTAGACAAAACACACACAGAAACACACACTCCCACGTGAAGTTAAATCTACCCACATGCAGACATACACACTCAGATGCTGCAACATTTGCTGTCGGTTCATTATAAAACATTTTACTACGCACACTTCAGGGTGTGTCTGCGGCGTGAGAGACATTGTCCTTCAGCTTGTTAACGGCCACCCTGAACCCCGCTCATCACTCAGACACACACACACACACACGTGTTTACACAGAATAGGTGTGTACGAGTGTGCGGCTTTTCTGTCTCAATCCTTGGTGATAGATGTCGAGTGTGTGTGAGTGAGGGTGTGTGTGTGTGTTGCGTTGTAGGTGGCTGTCTCCCTGACCTCTAGTTGATGGCAGTGTGAGTTTTAATAGCGCATTGAGGCCTAATTATAGTTCTCTGGTCACACAGCCCCACTGCTTTATGGCTTTGTGTGTTGCTGTGTGTTTGTGTGTGTGCTACGGCTTAGTATGTCCTACATCAGGCCTTTCCTAAAAAACACACACGCTCTTGTACACATTCATGCACAAAGCCAGGTGTGAGTGTGTGTGTGTGTGTGTGTGTGAAGGTGTTAATGGAGATATCAGATTCAGCCAGAGGGAGAAACACACCTCACAGCACAACACGACATCACGGCTGAAATGAAACAGAAGCCATTCACATCTTTCAGGATCGTTGGTGCTTGTATTTAAATACTCAAAATTCAGAGTCAGAGCTGTCATAAAACAGAATATGTAACCCAAAAAATGCAATGCCTGACAGTTTGGCCAAATTACATTTCCTTTGCTGCCGAAGAAACTGACTTTATAAACCCCAGGTGGGCTGATGCAGGTTGTCTTTCATACAGAGAAAAAGGCACATGAAGCTGAGTGAAGGTCTCAGAATGCTTCAAACCAGTTTGGTGGTTCGACGGGCAATTCACGTTTAAAGGCCAAAGTCCTGAATGGTGGAGCTAAAAGTTCACTGTCACAAGGTAGATAATTATGTAAATAAAGGCAATTCGTAACGGAACACACTTACAGACAGTCTCTCCGCTAACGCATTCATGGTGTCGCACTTGGTTGTAAACACGAAGAATGGAAAAGGAGAGCTTGGGAAAGAAGTTGAAACTCTGCTCCTACTTTCACACCTCCTCACACCTGGCTAATCGCTGCATGAAGTGATTGTTGGATGGTTAAATTTGAAACCAAGCCAGTTTCATATTAAACTGCAGTCAAGCTATGGTGGGTAATTTTTTTAAAAATTAAGTTTTTGCTGAAACTTTAATTATACTCTGATAGTAGTACACAAGACAGATAATCTGTGAAAAAAACAGGTTCCTCTGGCTCCTCCTAGTGCTCCTAATGGAGAATCCACCAGGCCTAAACGAAAACAACGAGTTAGAGCCAGACCTGATTGTTTTCACACATTATCATCTCATGTCAGGATACAGTGAAAGAGTTAAAACAAAGTTATTACCATTAAAGTTACCTACTGCCGCTTTAATTCCAGCTTTATTCCTGATTAATCCAGAATTCTTTACGAAATAATTGATTATTTCTGTAGTCCGTAAAATGTCAGAAAATAGTGAAAAATGCCCGTCAAAACTTCCCAGAGTTTAAGATGACATCTTCAAATAGCAAAGATTTTGACTCGCTTTAAAGCTCTATATAACACAGGAAGGCAGCAAATCCTTGTCTTATTGCAACAATCAGTTATCATTTGACTTATTCATTATCAATCAACAAACTGTTTCAGCTGTTAATAAGTCATCGGGTGGGTCCTGTACACTCCTGATGTACAGAAAATAAGATATTCCTCTGTGTGTGCAAGGCCCCCACAACAAGCCAGTATGTACCTAGAAGATTCTTCAACATATCATAAATATCAACAGCACGTCAGAAGTTTTGGTCTTTATGGGATAATTTATGAGAGTCAGACACCCCCTCTCTGTAATCTGACTCAAACACGGACAATCATTTTATTATATATTTTATATATTATATATTATTAAACTGTAAATGTTCTTAATTTATGTTGTTTGTATATCTGGAGTTGTAACAAAAATTATTTCCTCCTGGGAATAATAAAGTATTTCTGATTCTGATTCTAAAAGTGCTCCTCTGTCGGTCAGGTCACCACTCTCTGTGTATTCAGTCCATGGATGGGATGCTGATGTTCTTCGAGCAAGACAGCTACTCCTTCGGCAGGTTCCTCCCTGGTTTCCTGCTGCCCGGCCCGCTGGTCTACAACCCCAGAACAGACAGCTTCCTCACTGTTTCCTCTGCACGCCAGCTGGAGAGCTACAAGTAGGTGTTTTTTTATAAAGCATCCTTAATATAGCTTTAAACATTATTGATAACCTGTCATGCTCACTTGAAAAAGAGCAAAATCTTTGTAACTAATCAAATTATAGGATACATAGTGAGTGAAAAGTGAAATGCTATGAAGTTAGTCGAGGTTACCTGGTGTCATCCACCATCTTCAGTATCAGCTGCTGGTGGTTAGTGAGCGGCACTTACTAACGCTTCACCATCTTAAAGGCATCTGCTCCCACTGCAGAGCTCCAAAACAGACACACACACACACACACACACACACACACACACCACATCATCGGAAAGTACCCCACATTAATGTAAGCACATGCACACTTCCCATTTCCCTCTGGCCGAGGCACACAGAGCTTTTAGAAGCCTTGCAGACTCTGTGTGTGTGTGTGTGTGTCCCAGCTGTTTGTTATCTGGATGCCCCCCACCAGTATCAAGAAATTCTCCAGACTAGAAACTGACTTCACTGCTCTCCCTGGACACTCAAACAAACACAGCTCTGCGGTGCACGTTGTGTAGTAAATTACACAGAGCAGACACTGAGTACCTTTACATACACGACAACGCTGCATTACTTATGGCAGCAAGCTTGTTATTTCCATTATACCCTCTGGTTTAAAGGACCCATGGTATTGCACCTTTACGTTCACTCTGTAAATAATACATGTGACTCAAACGTTCTGCAGAATACATGGAAACATTCAGTGGAAATGTAGAAATCTATGTTAATCCAAACGTGGTGGCCAGTTCATTCCAATGAACGCTGCTCACCTGCCCTAGTTTCTCCTGCAGCCAGTAAATGGGTGCATGAAAATAATAACTGCTCAAATGATTTAGTCAGTGGACGACAGTTTTATTAAATGATTCATCGCTTGTTGGTTTCTCTCTCCTGGATTATGGATGGACGGCTGTAGCTCAGGTGTTTGAGCAGGTCAGCCACCAACACAAAAGGTTGCTGGTACTGTCCTTGGTTCCTCATTTCCAAGTGCGTTTGAGCAAGACAATGAGACAGAAATTGCTTTCTTTTCTAAGCATATATCACTTTGCATGTCCAAATATAAGCCAAGAACTCCTGAACAGAGAAACTCCTGCTGTGCGATGACATGAGCAACAGCACTCACATTTTGTAATGTGGTTTTCCATTCAGTAGGAGGAATGGTAAAAGGTTATTTACCTTGATGAAGTTTAGGAGGTGTTCTGGTTCACAGAGACTGTAGTAAGAAGAGGATTTGAAGTCTTTCTGGGTCTCAGATTCTAACTTGAGTGTGCAAAACCACTCTTTACCTTTCTTAGTCTGCTTATACAGTACCTTACAACACTCTTAAAGGGTCGGTACACCCAAAGTAAATAAAAACATTCTCACTTACCTCTTGTGGTATCTAGGCCTGCTGATTCACATCTTAAGAGAAATCTTGAGGAGAGAAACTTTTATACAACCAGACGCTGATGTGTTATGGCTTTACCGAATGTTATATATATTCCATATCAGATGACGGGGTCAGGGCTCCACTGACTGTTATACATTTAATATCAGATGACTGGTCAAACTGTTCTGCCTCTCTCAGTTTATTTAGCCTGTTGGACCGTCTCCTGCCCTGATGAATGAGAGCTTGATTTGGTTGTGTGTGTGTGTGTGTGTGTGTGTGTGTGTGTGTGTGTGTGTGCGAGTGTGTGAGAAAGTGTGTGTGTGTTGGCGTCGGCTTTGAGATTTTAGTTTGTGTTTATCCATGACACCGAGAGAGCATATGCATGTAGTGTCTGTGTGTGTGTGTGTGTGTGTGTGTGCTGGTGTAATTTGTGTGCGCACTGTGTGTATGTATATGCTTGTACAGTGTATATGTTGAAGGTAAATGAGTTTGTTTGTGGAGTTTTTCAGGGAGATCCTCTTTCATATAAATGAGAACACTGTTTCTTCAACCTCAGTGTCCTACACTCTACGTGATGACTGATACCGCCTAAGCACACACACACACACCCACACACACACACTCCTGCAACTTGGTCCACGTGTGTGAGAGAGCACACCACGTTCACCACAAACACTTTTAAATGGCAAACCAAAAAAAAATAAAAAATCAGGAAAAAATTGTTCCCAAGTGTATGTCCCTGCCAGTGTGTGTGTGTGCGACTTGTGCTCCTTCCTCATATGTTAGGCATGCAGGTGAATAATCAGATTTCTGTGGCTTTTTTTATTTTTCTCGAGTACACACAGTGCTTTGTTTGATTTTTACCCTCTTTCATAATACTTAAATCAACATCCCACCAACTACTGGTGGGTGGAACTGGACACACACAGTCACACACACATGTATGCATGTACAGTTTTAATTCATTCATGCTACCTCATACCCCATCATTAATAAGACATCTAACTGAAGGCTGGAATAGAAATATCAAAATAGAGTGAACGAACACAGTTATTTTATGGTGTTGTTTTAGTATTATTAGGTTGAATTTAATCCATTCACTCATGCAGGAGTCGGCCTGTCGATCCATTGAGTGTTGCTTTAAAAGCTTAAAACCACTGACATGTTTAATATAATTTTTAGTCCATTTTCTTTCCCAGGAAATGGTCACGGTGTGATGAAAAGGTTTCTTTACTGGCAGTCATCCATAAAGCAGCTCGTTAGCCTGCTCGCCATTTCTCATAGAAGCTCAGCGGGTACGGCTACTGTACGGATGAGTTCAAAACTATAAATCTTGTGTTGCATTGCACAAATCAAAGTTCAGAACACTTCATTTGTTATTTTATACGCATTGTTATGAGGAATTAATGTCACTTTAAGGGTAGCATGTTTTAGTCGGCTTTATCTAGGTATAAAACATGTTCAGGCAATACGATGGGCATTGAGAATTTCTCCTTCTATACAAAAAATAAACAAATACAAAATAAATATAAGAGAAGACATTTTTTATTAAGTATTCATCTTTTTTTTTTTGCTTTGCTATAAAACATGATTAGTAATAGGGTGGCTGATAATGAATACAGTACCAAAGCTGCTACATGCCAATCCTAAAGAGGGTTTGAGGTTGTGTGTTAACAAGAGATCACCACGATTATTATTATGATTCATTCTCTCTGGACCATGAAAATTCTATGGCCATTTAATTTAAGTTATTTAGATATTTCAGTCTGAAACAAAGGTTGGACAGTCTTTGGACAAACGTACCATAACATGATCAGTAACACAAGGGTTAGAGAGTTAAAGGTTAAACATGAAGAACTTGAGAATCCTTATCATAGAGACTCCTTCAGTGAACAAACACTGTTCCGTCAGTTCTAAACAAAAACATGTTGAAGGAGAAATTGTTGTCTGCTGAAGGAAGGATGTCTGGTATAAATCGCAAGCGATGCCCATAACGTGGCAGCCATATTGGATTATAGCCCTTACAATTTAAGGTAGATTTCAGACCTGCCACCTTTGATTAACAGCAGCTTTGTGGTCCAAATATGTAATACTGAGTGAGAAAACTGTGAGTGGATAAATCAGCAGTTATGTAGTGTTTAGGCTGCGGTTCGGAATCGGGCTGGGTCCGGTTTGGAGCTCTCTGTTCATCCAGGTGTTAGAGGAGATGGATAGATTCCTGCCAAGCTGCTTCGACTGCCAGCGTCTTACTGGAAAACTCCTGATGCTGAAGATGCCAAAATCAACTGACCACAGATCAGTCTGACCACTTTATCCTCAGCCACTTGCCAACAGCTTACTGATTAAAACTGATAGACCGCAGTTCCGGGGAATAGCAGGTCAGCAGCTCGTTGACTGACCTGACAGAAGCTGTAAAAGAGAAGGAGAATATAAGACGCTAAGTGTGGATTTTGTTAATAAAGAACATGTTATATGGTGTTCGACTTTATTTAAATGTTAATAACTGATGTGTAATAGAATTTGTGCCCTGGCCTTACAGACGGAATTTCTCTCAGGAAAATAGCTGGTGTTGTTGTGGTCTTGGGCTAGTAGTAAAAGAAACACAATTTGTAACTAGAGAGTTTGAGTTTTTAGACTGACTGTGGAATATCTGACAGCGATGCCTGAAAGAGAAAATGCTCCCTGCACAGTGGAAAGTGTCCTTGAGCAAGGCATTTCACTTCCAGCTCCGCAAGCAGCCAATACTGAGTCAAAATAGAAGTAACGAGTGCAGTTTTTTAAGTAAACATAGCAAGATACCAAGAATCTCCATTTTTTGGGGAAAATATAACTTTTTTACTTTTTGAATCATTATTAATCAAATATTTTAATCATAACAGAGAGAAATGTTCAGTTCATTGTTTTGAATACATATAGATTCAATAGACTTTGTAGATATTTGAAATAGCTTGACGTGTGGTCAGAAAACAACTGACATTCCAACCGTCAAAACAAAGGCTGAATGTGAGCCACAGACATTCTGCGTTTGTCAGCAGCTGTCTGTCTCTCTCTGACTTCCAGGTATGAGACTCTGGCCGTGGCTACAGAGGCAGAGAGCAGACAGGATCCTGACCTGCCCCTCAAGACTGGAGGCAAAAGGCTGACGGTGAGTCTTGAACACACCAGGTACCAGAGAGGGAGCACACCAAACTTATTAAAGACTTATTGGTGGAATGTGGGCAAGATACAGTTAGTTGGTATCTAGTTGAAATTCACATTTATTGTCATTCATCTACCGCATATATGTTGTCTATTGCAATATACAGTCAGTTATTGGCAAATGGACCCCAAAGCTCGTCAGGATGAGAGATGCTGTTGTGAACATATTTCTAAATACAGTCTCTCAATTGTTCATTCATAGCTCTATCTATCCACAGGGGAGGTTTCTGTCTTAGTCTGTGAGTTGAAGGCTGTGTCTTGTCTCCCTAATTCCCCCTTGATAGCGTGTAACAACTGTTGGAAACATATGCACAAATATAGAAAAAAACTTTTTATTACCCTGTGTTCTTAGCCAAAATCCATTGTAAAGTAAGGCAGTGTACATAATCACAAAAAAATAAGAGTATAACTTTCTGTTGTAGTATACAGTTAAATGAAGTGTTTGTCTGGGGCCAAGACAGTCAACAAGAGGTCTACTGTATCTACACGTGCAAAGGCAATTACACAGCATATAACATGTATTAGATAAATAACAAAATTAGTAAAAATGGCAAACAATAAAATTAAAAACTGCTGCAATATCGTATCGTAAAGAGATTGTAAACACTGGCAGCAACACTGTAGAATGAAGAGTGTAAAAGAAACATGGCTGTGAATGAAAGGAGCCAGGTCATATGCCATTTACCCATGAGCTTAAATCATACTGATCTTTATAATTAGTCTGAATTGTTATTGCTGCAGAATGTTGTGTATGTTGGGCAGCGTCAAAGAATAAGCAGCCATGAATGCCAATGTACACATCTCTTTATTCATAGAGCTTACATGCATTTGTCCACAATTCTTAAAATAAACCAAAAAATTTATATACCTAACAAAAGAGATGAATTTCAATGACTGCATAAACGTTTTATGAAGGTTGTTCAGACACACGTGTCACTCAGAGTATGCATCATGCTTGTCCTTTTGAAATTGAAGAAATAAGGGCAGTGTGCTGTAACGCTGTGTGTGTTCTCCTCCAGCCTGACTGGACGTTTGTCCTGGGAGAACAGGCCCTGGACCTCTCTGTGCCCTCCTTCTCACACTCCTCCTCTTCCATCTTTGTTCTGGGTGAGAGGAACCTCTACTGTCTCCGTGACAATGGCCAGATCCGCTTCATGAAAAAGCTGGAGTTCAACCCCAGCTGCTTCCTGCCCTACACCTCAGGTAACCCAGGAAGCTGAATCTTTAGCACAGGGCTTAAGTAGTGAGGCCTAACTATAAAGGGATATTTGACCTTTACAGTCCTCATGCTCTTCTTGAACAAGCTTTTTGATCAGCCCTAGTCTTGCACACCTGATCCGGTTAAGGACTTAAATACAGATTGGCTGAAGCAGATCTACCACGCACTTAACTGGATGTGTAAGAATAGTTTAAAAAGATTGAAGCGAAACCTATAGGACTCATGGAGACATGGAAAGGGATGAAAATCATGGGTTACAGAGTTTAAAGAGGAAATAAAATCAAATCCATCATGTTTCTGTCTTTTGAGTTTAAATTAGCTTTGAAACTTACAGGCAGTGATTAGTTTGGAGGTTGTTTTCTCCTGTAGAAACAATTCAGGTGATAGCTTCACTGTTCGCACAGAGCAAAGGTCAAAGGGCATGTTAAATCATTCTCAGGCACTTTAGCATTTGGCAGCTAATTGGGAATCATCTGAGAACTTGCTGTTCTTCAAGGATTTGGATGCATTAGGTTGTATTACAGAGAGCTGAGCACAGCCACTGTGGGGCTAGTGTGAAAGTTAGCCAATGCAGCACTGGTAAAACTCTGATGTCTTCAACCTGGAGTGAAGTAAAGGGCAACGAGACAAAACTCACCATGCATCAGTGCACCTGCCACAACCAAACCATTGAAAATAAGTGCACAAAATACACAAAAACAAAGTATTTCTGTGCAGGGCCCAATGCCACATGACTGGCTCTGCAGGAAGCTGGTTTTGGCAGAACGTGATGGAATAACTGGAGTAGCTCTGCTGCATGCATTAAAACAAGAACTGAACAGACTTCTGAACACATTGTAGTATATAAACATATGGTGTAAGATGAATGGATATCATAATAAATACAGATGTATAAATTTATAGATAGCACATATAATATATTATTGCTGCAGTGAATAGCGTGTATGTCCATATTTGGTGAAAACTGACCATCGTAAAGCTTAATACAAGGCTGTTTCATGATAAGCAACATTTTGCAGATACACAATTATGGTGTAGATACAACAACAAGTTAATGTTCAAACGACAAAGACAAAACAAAGTGAATTAATGAATGATTTTCATTTCATCATCATAAGGAATATGCAGGATATTGAAATCATAGGCATTGTACATGGTGAAACAACACAGCTACAGAGCCTTAATGGGTTCCAGACCTTGTCTTCACCTCTGATATGAACACAGAGGGACACTGGCTACTGCTTCCTATACACACAACGGACAAGATTTGGTTTTTAGTTACGTTAATCCCACCGTGCCTGCCAACAGATCTTGAAATCTTCTCCAGCTTACTTCTCTTCCTGTTATAGAGGGAGGAAAAAAGGAGGCAGGAAACAGAACAAACTGAATGCAGGCTCCAGGGTCACATTTACTAAAAGCTTGTACCTCACATACAGTATGGATGGATTTTCGCCACACATACATTCTCATTATTCAATAATTAATGATCAGGAGTGCAACTGTTTCAAATTGCAGCTTGATTGTGGCAATTTAGAAAAGTAGACATGAGAACAAACGCAAAAAATGTGCATGAACCCACAAATGTACTAACACACTGATGTGATCTAATCAAATCTATTAGTTTTAGCTCTACAGTTATTAGTCAAGAGCCACCTTCTGTTGTAAAAAAACACCCAAATTCTGCAAAACTCGATTGAAATTGAAATGATTGATTTACAGAAAACTCATCTGGATCCTGAACATTACTTTATTTGGGACATTTAATTCCTATGTTTCTGTGTTTCTGATTAATCTTGCAGAGGTTGCATATAACTACACTGCACTAGGTTTTACCCTAAAAAAGCATCACTCTCTTTGTTTCTGCCCACTTCATTTACCCTGGCAGCCAGGGACAAAAACTTTAAAGTTGTTTATCTTTTGATACAGAAGGAAAGGGGGAAAGTGGTGCGGCCCGATTCTTATCACCACAAGCAAAATTAATTATCCAGATATGGTTGGACCTCCAGTATGGTGCTTAAATACAGCAGAATACAAGTTCTGTGTATAACCTTTTGAGCATGGAGCAATAAACAACATTTTATGAGCAACAAAAATGTTTCTGTCTGGTTCAGTTTACGCAACAATGTACCACAGAACCATTTTTGTGAGAGTATTACACTTGATCTGAAATACACTAGAGAGCTGACAGATGGAAAGAGAAAAATAAAAAAGGATGTGAAGGAAAGCAAAAAATAGACCGGAGGAAGGATCCAGAAGGGAGAATTGATGGAGGGATTGCAAGAACGGCCAAGAGCTTTCTGCTGATAACTGTTTTCAATTTTAGAATTAAAATATCCCTGCTTTCAAAGTACCCTTCACTATCTGTTCCAGACATTATTTAGATTATTTAAATTACTCTTGGAAATCAGCTATAAATTCAATACATGATGTGCCAGCACAACAAAAGTAGCTTTTATTGGGACATGACTCCTGTCGACAATGAAAAACGCATAAAAATCTCCACATGGCTGGAAGACGGCAACTCCCGGGATCCCTCTGCTGCTGCTGCAGTCTTCTGTGTCCACATTTGGTCTTGACACTGACACTGTGACTGTGAGTTGCCACCCAACGTTTAGTAGGGGTTATTTTATGGTGCTAGGCCATTTGGAGAACCCTCATTGTTGAGAGTGTAGTGTAGAGGAGGGCAGACAACCGTGATCTCTTGATTGTTTCCTAACGCTTTCCTTCTGGCCTTCAGCCTCACAGCTGCCTTTGCTGGACAACTGCCTTCGCTTTCCCTGTCTCCCTCCCTCCCTTACTTCTTCCTCCCTCTGTCTGTCTATTTCTTTCTCAGATAACTTTATTGGCTTGAGTGCTCATCAGAAACGCTCTTGTTCAGGCTAAATCTCTTGGTTTGAAATAATAATTACGATTCTCCGCTTCTAGAATCAAGAGAAATGGATGACAGATTACTTCAGATTAGGGCATGACAGCTCACTAGATGAGTATGGAAATAAAAAAAAACGACCTCATAGAAATCACTCAAGGGCCATTTAACATTTCCAGAAAACAAAGATGAAAGATCTGTTATGATCTACGATGAGGATCTACTCCACTGGCTCTCAAACTCTGGTACATGTACGATTGTTGGCATGCAACCTCTCTCTAGGGGTACATGTAGGAATGTCTCAAATATATTCTTTTTATGAAATAAATACAATTTAAAACATAGCACTATCAAAGCACTACAACATTTCCACTGAAAATAAAAGATAAAATCGCTGGAACGTAGTTTCAAATAAGTTTTCCATTTGCTGAAATACCTTGTTTCAGTACTCACATACATACATGATGAGTTATGAGCTAAAATGTGATGTAAGATAGTAAGCTGAGGTAAAATGAATGGTTCAAAAACACTGCAATCATGGCTCCAAGCAGGAACTATTGGAAAGAGAAGTGTGGATCAGGAGTACTCCTTTTCCAACAAATTAGCTCTGGTTTTTGAACCGGTTCGCTTCAGGATTCAACAATAAACAATCTTGTTAGGAATAAACGTGCCTCCTGCGTGAACTGTCCGTAGCTGAATAGAGTTGGCCTACACTCCTGTATTTTGGTCATAGTGGTGGTGATATTTTCTGAGGTGGTATGCGTTGTAAAAAGACACACTGTCCATCATTTTAAAAGGTTATTTTTGGGCACTGTCGCCTTTATTGGACAGACTGTGTGTGTGAGAGGCACAAAAGGACATGGGGAACATGGGGAGAAAGAGGGAGGAATGACATCCATGCCTGCAATCGAAGCGGGGACGTTGTGGCTACATGGTATGTGTCTTAGACCACTTTCCTCCTTCAAGAAATGGTAACAGACATATTGGGGAGAGCAGAGAAGGAAGAGAGGGATGGGGGCGATGCAGAAAGACGGGGAGTGGAAAGCAAGTTAAACTAGGGGCAGATGGTGGAAAAATCTACGAACATAAAATAAAGCGGTAGAAGAAGCAGGTGAAATTAAAGAGGAACAAAAAAGGGCAGAAAGCTGATAAGGTAAGGAGGGAACAAGAGAGTAGTAGAAAAGATAA
Organism: Morone chrysops; assembly: GCA_019097615.1. NCBI lineage: Eukaryota > Metazoa > Chordata > Actinopteri > Moronidae > Morone > Morone chrysops. The sequence goes on from JAGRRF010012897.1 coordinate 26,276,510, forward strand.
GGAGAAAGAGAAGAAGGGAATGTCGAGATAAGAGCTTAAGATTGAAGAGTAACCGAGGAAAGGATAGTAAGAGAGGAGCTGATGTTTGGGAAACGCTCAGCTCGAACATGTACACGTAGATTGGACCTTTATAATTAGGTTGTAATTATAATGCTGATGCTGAGATAGAAGGTGTGTGTTTGCTTTGATGTGGCACCAACACACACTCTGTCATTTTGACCCCTGCAATGTACCACCCTGCTGACCGCTGTTACTATATTATAACTTGTGTATTCAACTGTGTGAGTGAGGCGTGTTTGTTTTGCGTGTGGCCGTCACCTCAGATCTCTCTAGGTG
>JAGRRF010012897.1:26288122-26290622 GCA_019097615.1 Morone chrysops
CCCCCCCCCCCCTCTCTTTCTCTCTTTCTCTCCCTCTCACCTGCTCATTTTCTCCTCCCAACACTGCTGATGTATCTGTAAGCACACAATAAAGAACACATACAAACACACTTAACTCTCACTCTTAATGGATTCATCTCTCTTGGAACAGTATATGTTTTTGGCCTTCTGCTACAGCTGCTGTGTGTGTGTGTGTGTGTGTGTGTGTGTGTGTGTGTGTGTGTGTGTGTGTGTGCCTTCCCATGTGTCTTTGATTCTCTGGCTCAGTGTGCGTCCACACTTGTCTCTGTGTGATGTTTGTGTGTGTTCAGTATAAGTGCGAATGTCAACTCAAGTTGATTTGCAAACGTTTCTGAAGGGGTTTGTCACAGAAAACAAAGGACAATAAAAGTGGTGATGTGTGCGTGTTTGCGTGCACGTGCTGTTCAGTGACGGAGGGGTTGCTTGTGTGAGGAGGAGGAGGGAGGAAGAGGAGGGGAGGTAGCGCCTTCTGACTTTTATTGTTATTCCAGTTTTTATTCGTCTCAGATGGCGACTCAATCCCCTGTTCACCACACACTACCTCCTTTGTTCTCTCTCTCTTTCCTGCTCTCACTCTCTCTCCCTTTTTCACTTTTCCTCTTCATTTCTGTACTTCCTCTCTTTCATTTATCATTCTGTCCCTCAATGTCTTTATTTCTTCCCTCTCCACTTCCCTCTATTTCCACCTTTCTTCTTTCCTCCGCTGCCTCTCTCTTTTTACTTCCCATCCTTTCTGTCCTCTCTGTATTGGTCTGTAGCTCTCTTCCTCTCCCTCATCAAACACTTATACACTCCTGCACAAGGGATCATTTTCATACACATGACCAGGGTGTCTGCAGAGTCTTAAAAAAAAAGCCAATAGTCCAAAAAGTCCAATAATCTCAAATGCCTTAAAATGTCTAAAATGGGATCTTGACGTATTTTAAAAATGTACTAGATTAATGAAGTTAATGTTACTTCTATAAAGTTCCTTTTTCTGTTGTTTATAAATGAGTCTTGGGGGGGAAATTGTATTGATCATGCTGTAACAATTACAAAACAAAACCGACAATACCAATTTTCCTTCATATTTCATACATTTTTTTGCCAGTATGGATGTAAAATGGGTCTTAAATTGCATTCTTAATGCTCTTAAAAAGGTCTTAAATGTTTTGAATTGAATCTGCTGAAACCTGATCACTCTGAAACCTGGTGAAACTTCCACTTTGCAAGTTTGATATCAAACAGCAAAAAAGATGGAGAGATAAAGTAAAACTAAAATGTACGTAATTTTGAATTTATTTTGTTTTTCTGATCAGCTTAACATTCAGTTCTCAGTTAAATGCTGAGTCATATATCTAAGAAATAACTGTGCAGATTCTGTCCCAACCAAATGGATTTTCACTGTTTGTTTGAACTGCTCTGTGCTCAATTTTTCATGTTCATGCTGCAAAACCATCATCCTCATCATCAAACATGATATGAAGCTCTAATCAAAACACTTGAATCCAGTAAAGTAAAACTAATGCTTGTTTTTCATTCAGAAGTGAGTTTTGAAAATGAAAACGCCATGTTGAACATTATCTCTGTGAAGATCAGGTTGGTTGTGTTTAAGATCAGACCCTCAACAGCGATTCGGCCTGATCCTGACCTGTGGAGGTCAAAGCTCAGTGTTTAACACCACCGACCGATGGTCAAGTCAGATTCCCTCGTTTGCCTCCGAATGTCACAAGATGTGTGATCACGCACACGCACACACACACACACACACACACACACAGGTGAAGCAGTAGCAGACCAGGAATGTCTTGGAGCAAATTTACCCTCCAGATTTGTTTTTCTCTCGATGTCTTGCTTTTTATATTATTTGCACATGGCAAAGATAGGGTGGACACACACACACACACACACACACACACACACGTCCCTTCCCCATCTCCTTGTGAGGTATCGATCCCCATCTCCACCCCTCTTGACCTTCCACCTCTTCCAAACATTCAGTAGTCGGTTTAACCTGAGCTGTCAAGTACTATAACCTGAGGATAGCACACACACACACACACACACACACACACACACACACACACACACACACCTACCTACACAGAAAGATATAGTCAAACTATTCTCAGGGTAACTTCTAAGTCCTGATTTTCACCAAAATACCATATTTGACCCCACAAATTGTCATGATGCTGTTTTCTTAAAAGGAATAGAAGGCGACTTATGGCGTCTGTAGATAAAAACATAATGGTGATTATATACTAATGAAAACAATAATTATTCATATTATATTACAGTATATCCTCCTAAATATCACACACTGGACATTTTTAAAGCATGCATTGCATGTGAATCAGGACTAAGCAACTTATCCTGTGTTTCCTTGGAGCAGTCGTACCTGTTAGAGCTGCAATGATCAGTCAATTAGTCAACTGAGAGAAAATTTGTTGCCATTTATTTTGACATTGATAAATAATTTTAAGATATTTGTAATAAG
>JAGRRF010012897.1:26295622-26302053 GCA_019097615.1 Morone chrysops
GAGGTATCGTAGGTAGACATAAAGAAGCTACCAGTTACTGTAATGACTCCTTATTTGTAAACCAGTGCAATACAACTGCTTTACAGTGCATGCAAAGGACGTTTGTGCAGTTTTTTCTGAAATATGTCAAAATATAAGTCATCAAAATGCTGGTAAAACTAGAGCTGCAACTATAAGTCCATACGCAGAAAAATACTATTTTCACAAGCAATTAATCATCAATTTTTCATGCAGCAATGACAGAAATGCTGTTTTCAGCCTCTCAAATATGGAGATTTCCTGATTTTCTTATTATCAATAACTGAATATCTTTATGTTTTAGACTACCAAAGTAGACATTTATTTGGGTTATTCTATACATAAACAGTGGTGGGTAGAGGACTGAATCTATACTCTAAAGTGCTATTACTATTGAGAAACCTACTCAAGCTAAAGTAAAAAACGTACCTGGTTAATAAAACACTCCTTACATTTTAGTATTTTTGAAAGTGTGATTACTACTGTGTTTATATGGTCACAAACTAGTATTACATTTGGTTACCTGCTTTTTTAAAGTACACTTAATGTCATTACCACAACATCAAATATTAACGTTACACACGGAAAAGGAACCAACATTAGCTAACTGCATTTTCATCTATAATATGTGAAACTTACTTCAATGTGCTTGCGGAGGTTAGAAGAGGAGTTTTTAAAAGTGAAGATCTCAGCAGGTCTTCATTGATTTTGGTTTAAAAATGGGATTATTACTGGAAGCTGCCTCTTATTTTTCATTCATCATTGCATCACGGTGGAAAGACAGGTGATGCTTATTTTTCTTCAGGCCAATTTGCAACTAGCAGTCAAGGTGCTCCTCGCACACTTAATCCCTGCATGTTGAGCAGAGTTGGAAACAAGGGTATAAATGGCAAATAAAGAAAAAAGCATTTGAAAAATACTTTTTACTCGTGTGTGTTCATAATCTGTATTCATAACTACCCACCCGAGTACATAAAGCACTCACCCATTTCTGTTTTCCCGCTAATACACTCAGCAGTGATCCAACCATCATGTGGATCTGCTGTAAACTCTGGTGGTGAACTGCAAAGTGGTCATCTTAAGAGGGTGTTGGGTGTGTATATGTGTGTGTGTGACTCTGTGGTTGTGTGTTCCTGCAGTGATAATCTCCATTAATGCCTCGTCTCCTCTCATCCTCTAAATGCTCTCCCGGTATGGGAGGAATGCATCACTTTGTCTCTATCTCTTTCTTTCTTTCTCCGCTCCCACCCAGAGGTGATGATTACGCCTTTACACCACCCGCCCTACATAACACCATCCCACCCAGTAGCTACTGTGCCCGTCTTTAAGCCCTACAAAGGCTCTGACATTTAAGAAGACTGTTGACTCCTTAAGCCCTTCAAAGGAGGCGCGACGGTGGCTGTAGTCGTTACAATGTAGAAAGAATTTCATTAGTGCCTCTATGTGATTTTTCTAGCACCCTGACAATGGGCAATGGCTTTACACAAACACACTTCAGAGGGATCAAGTGGTCAAGTCGGCATTTACAGTACATTGTTAGCTCATATACAATGGGCATTTTCATCGGGGCAGTCAAAGATAAGTTGCGACTGTGCGGATAATTTCCATAAAGCACGGCCAGCCGTGATTCATTGGTTGCTAAGCCAGTGCGTGTGGAAACCTAGGGAGCTTGTTGTTGTTTTCTGCTGTTTTTTGAGCTTGCCAGAGTGACCAGCATCTCCATATGTTGATGTCTCCAGGAGGCTGCAGTGTTTTTGTTAGGTCCTTCCTTGTTTAACTACATTGTCTGAAATTCATTTGCAAGGAACAAACTGTATGTAGGCCAGCTGATGTTGTTGGCATTGCCTCTGCCAAGCAGATCGTGTTCTCAGCGCTGATGTTTTGTAATGTAGAACAAAAACTTAGTAACAGATTTGGTGGAAAGTTAGGCCACTGTCCAAGGAACAAGTGATTCGCTTTTGGTGCTGAATTTTTGAAAGGATTTAATTTCTAATAAACTGCAGCACTTATTTGTGCTGAATGAACAAAATATGGCACGCGACTCATGCTGTATGGATTTTAATGCAGATCTCAGCCTTCAATTCCCTGGCATTTTTACTCTCTGAGTGTCAGGTAGTTTTCACTCAGTTGTAATGCCAATTTTTTGATTTAATATTCATCCATGGTTTTAATTTCTTGCCATGTCCTTTGACACGTTAATAATAGATAGATAGGTAATTTGTATCTGTGTCTTCAGTGTAACATGGCACATTAGAGATCTGTTATCAGCTGTCATTGTTAGATATACTTAATAAAAACCGAAAAGCTTCCATTTATGTACTTGTTCTTACATTTGTACACTAGGTTGAACTAAAGGATTGTTAATAACAATTAAAGACATTCTATAGTAGGGTTGTGGAGTCCCTTGAGACTGTTATGGGACTCAAACCAAGAACATCTGTTCTAGTTTTTACAAGAACACCACCCTCACCTGTACTTGGAGAGAGGACAAAAATGCAGAGGTTTTAAAAATGAAACCGTAAATTGTCAACTGAGGGAGGAAAATCCAACTGTAATGTGTTTGAAATTACACTGATTTGACGGAAAGGGGGTCTAGGAAATTCTTAAATATTTTATTGCTAAGAATCTAAAACATTAGTTATAGCACTTCGATGTTTCTGTAGTTAATTATACAAAGGAGCACCTTCTCAACCTTCTCAGTTATTATTGATGCAATAAAGGCGTGCAGTCATGACATTCAGCAGATTGTTTTGTTTTTTCACCAGCTAATGGATCCAGAATTTCACTCATTTCAGTCCGTCTAATTTCTCTGCTGTTACAGGAGAGTCTAGAATAGGAAAGACTGATTGAACACTGACTGGCAGCAGGCCAGGAGTGGCTACCGTGTGAGTGTGTGTGTGCTGCGAGTGCCTTCTTGCTCCATTTGACATGCCCTTTATGTTTAACTGGAGCTCTCACTCAGCATTGATGCTTTTAGTTCTTTCTCGCTTTTCTTTTTTTCGTCTTTCCCTCCCGTCCCTTTTGTGTTGTTCTAGACTTTTTTTTCTCATTTTCTCCCCTCCACCGCTTTTTCTTTCTTTTCTTTGGCGGTGGAGAGTAGCGAGAAGAGGTTGAGATAAAGTAATGACAGAAGGTAATGCGTATTTTATTTTTATACTGATAAATATGAACATATTTGTTGATATGTTCATTTTTAATCAGAGGCGGATCAGCCATAAAATTCCCAGTGTCTCACTCTGGTTTAATGTTATGACAGGTTTCATTTATTTTTCTGAAAAATTTTTTTTTTACACAAAATCTAAAGAAACATGTAGAATAGGAAATACAATAAATCACCAATTTGGCCTCAAAAGTACATGAATTTAATAGGCAGATTTCATGGAAGACTTTTTTTCTTTGGTTCTCAGTATTGTTTGATTAATACATGTTGTATATTTCACATGAAATAACAATTACAAATATTTAAATAATAGAAAGAATTATGACGAGCGATGGAGGCAGAGTTATTGCAGGAAAGAGAGACGGCAGTAAGGAAGCGTGACTTTCATCAGCTTTAATAACGTGAACTTTCTGACTCAGCACCTCAGTGCCTTTTCATTGGCCCGCAACCTGCCATCTGCTTCTCATTCACCTTCGCAGGAAATACTCTTCGACCAATCAAATCAGAGCTTAATCTGCCAGACTTCTATTGCTGCGGCCTAAAGGTTAGAGAAGCAGGAGGCTGACTGTTTAAATCCCAGAGCAGCTGGGAAAACCTGGCAGCGAGGAGCAGGGATAAGAGATGCTCTCCCTTCCTAAGAAACAAAACAAAAAAAAACAAGTCCCTTTTGCAACGTCTTCTCGGGTGTTATTTCCATATTTCAGTTTTACTTGTCGGCCTTTGTTTGTGTTGCTTAGTTTGGCAGATTGCTAACAGCCCTTCAAATAGGAGACAAAAGCTAGTAAAAAGTCCAGTAAAACTGCATACACACAAAAACCCTCCATAATATAAAAAAAGGTTTAATTTTATCAAAGTATTGAACATTTTTTAATATAGGTACCTTCTCTTCCTTTAAATTACTTGAACTCTTGATACTCATAATTTTATAATAAATGGATGTTTTTTCCCTCCAGATTCTGTCAGACCAATTTTCATGCTAACCCCTTGACGAGCAGCTATTTAATTTTGGATTTGGACATCTTATCATATTCTGGATCGTTTTGGCTCGGTCGGGAGTCTGCGCTCTCCTCCAGTGGTACTTTCCAAATGTGTGGGAAGGCGAACAAAGTACTCGCAGGGTGTTTTTTAAGTTTGTGTGTATCCATCTGCAAGGAGATGGAGGTTTTCCCAGGGAATCCCCTCCTCTTTGAACAACAGAGCCCAGTTATCCCAGTGCTGCTTTGCTACTGGTCTGCCCTGAATACAGCTAGATAGCAGGAGTGCTACCTCTCTCTGTTTCTGTTTCTGTGGTCTTTCTGAATATTATTTTTTAACCTTTATCTTTTGCTCTTCCTCTCTGCAGAGCTTAATCCCAAAGGTAAGTGTTCAGTTTGTAGTGCTGGATAGAATAGAGCCAGTAGAGACACGCACGCGCACGCACGCGCACACACACACACAAACACACACACACACACACACACACACACACACTGTTTATTAAAAATACAAGCATGTACTGTAGACGTACACATATACATATATTTGCTGTATTTTGGGACATAGATTTCAGTATTCTCGTACACACATGGAAACACACACATAATCAAAATTGCACTTTATGCATTCCAACGCACACACACAGACACACACAGACACACACATGACTGTATATACAGGAAGAGACCGCTGCCTACTGTTTATGTTCCTGTAACGTGATACTTGGCAAGAGTCTGTGCACACAGACACACACACTTGTACACACATACACACTTCCTCACTGTATGGAATAAGTAAATATCCATTTTTATCCTTTTATACTCTGTGCAGTTTACACAGAAATATCATCTGTTTCACATACACACATACAGGCGTACAGTAACGCATTGACTCACATGTCTCAGCGCTGAAAGAGACACACGCACACACACACACAAACACACACGCACACAGATTCCAGCAGTAGTGTTCCTAGTCGTCAGCCAGTGTTTGTTTTAGTGCGTCTGAGTTTGTGTGCTTTGATACAGAATAGGATGTCCTGTAATCTATAGTGGGCTTACACACACACACACACACACACACACACACACACACACACACAGACTTGGTTCGGAACTTGAAAAGTTGATTCCCAGCTGGAGGCAAAAAACAGGAGGCTTTCCTCGGGAACCAGATAGACATGTCATATTCTACATGTCGTTGTGCATTGTGCAACACCTTCTGTGGATGATGCATCTGATTACTACTGTTCAGCTCAGAACTGGTGGAAACGCAGGCTGGTTTGCTAGATAGCACCACGGTTCCAAGAATCTTGAATGGAAGTGGTTCAAGGACTAATTTGGTGGAAAAGTGGCCTATGAAGCTCACTGTGGTGGCTCTGGCCACCTGTCACTCAGTGTCCATGCTCTTTATTAATATAATTAATATAATCAATATAGTTTAAGCAGCTGAGTTATATAAAAAAAACACCCACCAAATACAGATTTTAACATAGGGGTTTATGGGGATTGACTTGCTTTTGGAACCAGACTGAAGTGGCTGTTAGAGGAACTGCAGTTTTTAGCATTCACGCCCTTGATGCTAGTCTATGAGGGAAAAGAAAAGGCAGAAAAATTGTGAACGTACAGCCAGCTGATAACAGTACATGTTATTGAGGATCTTAATAATCATACCCACCTCAGACACAAAATAAAATAAATGAATCTGTATTTACAAAGTCGTAACAAATTCAGCATTGCAACAACCGAATGCTCCCAGTGTTTTTTGAATATTAAGCCCTAAGACTTTATTCAAGTAACTTACAGATAGCTGCACTTTTAAAGTGTTTGACTCTTGTAAGGTTGGCTCATACTATTGCATTTGGTACAAGGAATCAATACACCATATCACTGAACAATTCTTGTTTTGATTTATATGTTTAAATCTTGTTAGCTTAAAGTATTGTGTCAGAACTACGGCACTGTTGAGGTTTGGTATAGGAAAAGATCTCAGTCATTATTACGTAACAGAAATGTCAGATCACTAAAATACTGTGAGACGTGAACTGTGGTCGTCTTGCGTCAAAGGATAACATTTATCCATTATCAGTCATCCAGAAATCCACACCTGGACTCTCTGGCTCTCAATGGGGCCCTTTAATGCAAATCACTAATACAGAATAGCTGCACATGAACATGATTTGTGGAAGACTGGGCTGTGCTGTGACTGTGTATCACAGAGGAAATGATAAAAAGACATGCACGCACAAAGAATGAGCTTGTGTGTATTGCATGCAGTA
>JAGRRF010012897.1:26302295-26331481 GCA_019097615.1 Morone chrysops
CACACACACACACACACACACACACACACACACACACACACACACACACACACACATTTAATTGGAATCAGAGTCCTCTGAGACAGCAGTACAGTGGAGGTACAGCAGCTTTAACAAGTAGCAGCCGTGGTCCTCAATTGTGATTTTAAGTGTGTTTAACAGTTGACAAAGCTTCATTTCCCACATCACCAGTAGTTCAAGCAACTATTAGGAGTTACTGCAGAGACCTAAAGTAACATGTCACATGTCACAGTATGTGACGTATCTGTGGATAAACTCCTTAAAAACGTAGAACTTCCCACACATCTCAGACTACAGATTACAAAAGACTAAAGCTTGGGACAAGCAGTGAATAGAATGAAGAATCTGTAATACAAATATAGTAACCTCAGTTTACTGTAACTGAGAAGTGGTTTTAGTCAGTTACTCACTCTCTGGCTTCAGCCTCACTGAAACATCTCCTCAAACACAGACAGTCTGCTGTTTGTCTTTCCACTGTGTATTGTCATTCTTCATGTCATCAGACTAAAACTGCGACATTTGACGCAGGCGGGCGGTGCAACGTTTATTTATTTCCATGACAACGGCGAAAAAAATAATGATCTAGAATTTAAACTCGGCTCTTGTTTAGGTGACTCAGGGTAAGACTTTAGTAGATATAGAATACATTTGAGTCAGTTGTAAATTGTAACAGTGTGGAGCCTGTTGCTGTTCACACTGATCAGACAAACATTAAATGAGTCACAGACGAGAGAAATACAATGACAACAGGGTCAGTGTTCTGCTGTCTGATAAGCCTTGGAATTCATGAACTCATGCATGTATCACTCTAACTGGCCTTCCTGGATCTTATGTCATTTTCTTGGTACCTTCTAGCAACATTTCCACACAAGTTTTAATCGCAATCTTGCAGTGAAAAAAAATCTAAAAGTGCATTCTGCAAATGATCACAATTAAAGGAAAACATACCTCTCTTGGACCTTTTAATTCTCCTTCAATGTGGATTTCTTATTTTTTCTTGACATTAGAAGTCAATTTTCTTTCCCTTTGAGACCATGTCCAACTGGTTTACAATCTATACTTTCTCAAAGTGTGTTTATTCACCTTCTGAGTCTCTCGGCTTCCTCAAGAAATAGAAATGTGAAGCCATTTGGTCCCAGTTTCAATTTAAGTGGAGTTAAAGTTGTTGTATTTACTGCCCTCTGCCTTTCCTTGATAAAACATTCAGGGATCCCTGAGGGTCAGTTTTGGCGACTATTAGTAATATAATACAGCAAAGAAAAAATAAAATGAGAATAAAGTTAAAATCAAAGAGGGGAAAAAGATTTTAGGCAGATGTGGTTTGTGGGTTCATATCAGGTTTTAGGTCAATACAGCAGGGACTTTACGTTTGCTAATACAGCAATGCAGCTGTGTGGAGGTCCTTAACAGTCTCACATGCTTAAAGTTTTGTGTAATTGTAGTCACACACACACACACACACACACACACACACACACACACACACACACTGGTTGTGCAGGTAAATCTCTATATTGAGGGTGTAACCTGGCGACGACAGCCTGGGAATGTACAGAGGTGGAGTGGAACAAGACGAGATTTACAACCACACACCCACACACACACAGTGGTGACTAGTAAATGGCGATGCTGAATTTTAAATTGAAAAAATGTTTCCCCTGGTCTTTTCCAACCTTTCTTGACCTCCACACCCTTTCTCTTCGTTAATTTCACCTTTCTATCCCATCTTCTCTCTTCCAGCTCTCCTCTATCTCTGTTATCTTCTTATCATCTGTTTATATCTCATTTATCTCGTCTCTGTTTTCTCTCTGTTGTCTTTCCCCTCCTAGCGTCCTAGTGTCTCTGACTTTTTATTTTGCTGCTTATATTTCCTCCCCCTCATTTGTCTTTCTCTTTTTCCCTACCAATCATTAACACCAGAGGAAAAGTGTTTCTTGATTTAATGTTAAATTCCTCACAGCATCCTGATTCAACAACCTGAGTAGGAACATTTTAGGCTCTTCAGTCCCCATAATCCTTGCAAAGTTACACGAGTGAAATAACTTCAGTTTCAGTGTCACTCACACTGTGGGTTTGGTGATTTTAATTTGCTTGTTTGTATTTCCCATCAGTGCATGGGTAGATATGAATCTACAACATTCTGTATTATCAGTGAAGGCAGTGTCTTCTTAATCCTGAAATAGACCTTTTACAACCAATTTGTTTTATTGGGTTAGATCTATGGTGGGAGAAGGAAATTAAATCAATCAGTCAATAAAAATAATGCAGTTTTCTTCCTTCCTGTGTACTTCTCGGTATGACTGAAGTACCCAGTCAGCTCTGTGCTGACACACCAATTATCAGTTATGCAGGAGGGGCTTTTAAAGGACAGTATCTGTTTCTGCCTATTTATCCATTCACTACATACCACAGACAGTATACTTTACCTTAGTGTTGACCATTTTCCAAAGTGTTTTAGTTTTTTTTAATGTTTTTTCCTTCCTTTCAGGCAGCCAGTGCTTTCATTCATTTCAGTATGTTATGAAATTCAACTTGGAGAGACTTGAAACCTGTTTGAGTCAGGCAATCCATCACAGTGTACATCATGTCTGCCCTCATTATTGTCAAAGTCTTTTTGAAAACGCAGTGGAGCAGCTTGAAATATGGCCACCAGAAATGTAAAGTATGTGTGTTACTGTAGTAAACAGGCTAAGAAATTACCCACTTGTTTCTTAAAAAAAACACACGGTTATTGTATTTATTTTAGTGTTACTTTTTAACACAGAGAATTTGTTAGCATTGAGAAGGAAGTTTACACTTCAGATTTTTACATTAAGTAAACTTACTACATATTTGACAACATGTGTATGTAACCCTCTCTGTTGTGTTTGTTGAGTGTGATTTTTTGCAACAGGTCAGTTGAAATGAAGCGAGAGAGGAGAAAGAAAAGTGGACCACAGTCCTTCTTCCTCTCCACAGACTTTCTCCCCTCTCTGCCTTTCCTCTGTTCTCTGCTGTTTTCATTGGCTTCCCCTCTTCCCTGCTTCACTCTCTGCCACAGTTCATGTATTCCAAACAAATTGAATTATTCACATAATCACATAATAATTGCATGTATGGAATGAAAAGGTGCACAGTAGTTGCAGGTAATTATTACTATCTGTAATAACCTGGAACATTCCATTATTAAACCGTCCCTCCCTCCCACCACGGCTGTCGTTCCTCATATTATTTCCCTTTCAGTCTCTCTCACGCTGGTTTATTTCCACTCGACTCAGGTTTTCTCCCTCTCCTGTCGTTAGCTCTCCTCCTCTCCGCTGCTTCCCTCGCTCCATCTCTTCCTAACAACTGTTTTCCTCCATCACTCCTTTCCCTCGCTCTGTTATTCTAGCTAAGTGTAGGTTTTTGCCAAGCTCAGCACTGCTTAAGCTCAGGACAAAGTTATAGTTGGCCTTAACTCTCCTCCTCTTTATTTTATTTTTTTCCTCAAAATTTCCCCCCACTTTTCACAAAACTTCCTTTTCGGCTCTTCAACAAACACCTCTCCAAACCTGGTGTTGATGTTGAGTCTCTCGGTCTCATAGCGCTCTGATACTCATGTGATCTGAATATCTGCAGTGTTGACCGTACTATCAAATGTTAACCGGACTGCTTATTGGAGAAACAGCCTAAAAAGCGATGTCATTTGATTCGCTGTGGGGGAGTTTGAAGGGAACCACTTAAATGGGAAGTGGGCTGTGGAGGTTGGAGACTAGTGAATAATGCAGAGTAAATCAATTCTTATTACTGTTAGTAGTAGTATTTGCAGCATTTGAAGTATCTGCAGAAAAAGTTTTATGTATGCGTGTATGTATAAATAAGAAGTTTTTAGTTTTTAACAACTCTTAACCTGCAAGCACACATTTAACCTTTGCAAAGGGACCCCCTGCACAGGCGTGAAAATACAAAGCACTAAACTGTGGAGAAAAATATTGGAAACATAAAAAGGAAACATTATTATGAAATGATTTTTCAATTTTGATATATTTTCTTTTTCTCAGGAGTTCCCAGGGTTCTTCAGTCCAAGTTCAGTCTTCCTCTGGCATTGGTCTGTGTTCAGTCTTCTCCAGCCAAAACCACCAAGTTTAAGATCACTGTGGACACCAACCAGCCACCAGTCGACCTCAACTCCATCTTCCCAGGTAAAACACACACGCGCACACACACACACAAACACAATTTACTGTTGTTCTCAGTTTCCCAAACAATCCCCTCTCTGCATTTGAGTCACACATTTTGTGTACATCCAAACACATTGTTTTGTTAAAGACTTTGTCAGTGGAGACAGCTGTGTGATGTTAGCAGTGTTGGTGTAAGCTGAAACATGAATGCACACTTCTGATGTGTTCTAGACCTGCCGGTGCAGCCAGCATGTTGATTAAGGTGGACCTGCAGGTCTCATGTGATTAGAGGGATTAACTGGATTACCCCAAAATCTACAATCTACTACAGTTTATTGCAATTTGCGTGTACATTACGGAGTAAAAGATGAACAAAAAACACATTGAGAGTATATGAGAGGATATTTCTTCTCTGCTTATTTTAGATAGTGGATCAGTGTCATACAATGTTTTTTCATCAAACCTTTAAAATGAACATGCGGCAAATTAAACACAAACCTCTGTCGGCCCGAGCGTTTCACCTGACCTGCAGTTTGGATTGATTTTCACCCAGGAGCCACAGGTTAAATTCCTGGTGTGGGAAAAGAATTGGACCAAAAAGTGTATTCTAAACATTATAAATGAATCACACTAATCAGTGCTCGGATTGTGGGTGGCTGGGGTTTAGCAGGTAGGTTGGGTTATCTACTAATTGCAGGGCTGGCAGTTCGATCCCCAGCTCCTCCTATCCAAGTGTCAAAGTGTCCTTGAGCCAGAGACACTGAACCCCACCAATTGATTGGGTGTGTGTGTGAATGGATGAATGAAATGCAAGCACTACATACAGTCCATTTACAAAACCAGTCTGACGTACCATCAGTGATGGATTATAATACATGTCTGTTCAGTTCATCTGGGACTGATGGGACATGGTACAACTAATGTCACTTAAGAACTGAGGACCAATGAACACCAAATGACTTGAGCACAAACAGAAACCTGAGAGGAGTAATGACAGTGTGTGTAGCTGCATGAGTATCCATTATTACGAGTAATCAACTGCTGTGTGTGTGTGTATGTGTGTGGTTGTGTATTTATTTATAAGTGTGTTTATGCATGTTTATTTATTTGTGATTCTGTGTATGTGTGTGTTTCAGCCTGTCTCTGTTCTGTTTCTCAGTTATCTGACAATCAGCTACAGTCAGCAGCTCTGACGTCTAAACACACAGTCCGTTCTCATCCTGAGAGTGTGCCTTTTGTGTAAAGAGGGATCTGTGTAAACTCATGCCCGCGTACATTGTGTGCCTTTGTGAAGAGTGCGACTGTATCTCATTCACCTTTGTTGGCGTCTTGCATCATGATATGCTGTCCTATCTGTCTTATCACACCGCTGTCTGTCTTTCTGTCTCTGCCTCTCTCTGCAGAATTTTCAGCAAAATCGGAAGATAAGGATGGGAATAGTTTGGCTTTCCAGTTCCTGTCAGGAGCCAAGGTTACTGTGCTGGCCTCCAAGACCTCCCGTGAGTCTGACAACAGCACTACATGATGAAAACAGGATTTTCATAAGACGCTGGTTTATCTCCATTAAACTGGTTTACATATAAATGTGGGAATTATCTGTCTCTAATACAGTACCGGTTCAGGGCTTTAAATATTTTACCAATTGCCTTTCCCAAATGATATCTATATTGGCTGATGTCTTTTGGTGACTCTGAATAACTTTCTAAACATTTTGTTGCTTTGACAATTTTTCATCAGCTTTTGGTTCCTCTCTGTAACTCTTAAAGTGCCTTTTTGATAACTTTTTATACATCTTGAACATCCAATGTCTTCACAAGTAGAAAGGCACTCAGAGAGCAAAGCCCTCTGCCAAGGCTTACATTCAACTCTACCACTATACGCAAATCTGTACACCATTCACTCATTTTAATTATGACAAGTTTGGGCAGGTCGGAAAATCCGGAATCCAGGATTAATCTGGAAAAATCCAATTTCTTACACACCTGCTGCTCTTGTTTCTACAGTGATGTTTGAGGTGGCTGGCATGAGTGTCGAATTCAGTTAATTTGTGAAAAATAATTTGCCCCTGCTACACCCTTCTGCAACATCCCTATTATTATCCCAGTATTCCCATAACAGGCCCCTGTGTAAGTGCGTCTATCTGTCTGTCTGTCTGTCTGTCTGTCTGTCTGTCAGAGCGTTACCGTATTCAGAGTGACAGTTTTGAGGACATGTGGTTGGTGGTGAAGGAGTTGGTCCAGAGATTCGACCGGAATTTCTCCAAACTGGGAGTAAAAGACTTCAAGAAAAGCTTCAGTGGACCACTCCCGCTGCAGGAGTACTTCCTGTCTGTAGACCACCACTTCCAGGTACACACACACACACACACACACACACACACACACACAGAGATGATAAATTAGCAGTTAACATTAAATACAGTCAGCCCTCCCTACATGAGGAGATCGATATCTCCTGCAGTTTGTTTACAGTTGAAAAACCATTTCTGAGTGAATAAAAATGTCTCCCTGTTGGTGCGGATGTGTGTTTGTGTGTGTGTGTGTGTTAGCTCCGTGTCAGTGCTCAGCAGTACCAGGATCTGCTGTCAGAGCGGGCCGTCCAGTTCAGAGCCATCCAGCGCCGCCTGCTGACTCGATTCAAAGACAAAACCCCGGCCCCCCTGCAGAACCTGGACACGCTGCTGGACGCCACTTACAGCCAGGTCAGACAAACACACAGACACACTCTCACTGCACACAGACACATACACACTCACTGCTCGCTCTGCCGGGGGACGGGGTGCACACATGGGTAACGAAGGAGAGACCGGGCGGGGTTTGAAGGAACAGCTTGTCCATTGTCACCCCAAGTGGTTTCTGGAAGTTGAACGTGTTTGTGGAAAGGAGCCAGTTGAGGTGATTCAGCATCTGATTAGGACGGCTCTGAGAGGGGGTGAGACATCCCATCTGGCCTGAACCCCCAGGGGGACGCTGGAGGACATTGCAAGAGATGAAACTCCAGGGTTAGGCAACCTTACTAAGTCTGCTTAAAACCAGATAGAAATGTCATTTATTTAGCTGTCTAACTGTTGGAAGTAAAGTTTTAACCCTAGAGAGTAAGTCTTATTCACACACACATACTCATACACACCCCCACACACACACAAACATACATACAACGATGACGTGTTGTGTTCTGCTGATTATGGATTTCCTCTCTTTAGGTGATTAACTGTGAGCTTACACCCAGTGTGACACACACACACACACACACACACACACACACACACACACACACACACAAAATCACATTAGTTTAAACAGACACAGACTATTAGAGATACACTTGTATCCGCACGCCCATATGAAGGCACTCTCTCTCCCTCTTGTGCGTGTGTGTGTGTGTATTCGAGGTCATTATAAAGCTGATTTTAAAACAAAGCAGCCGTTAAGCTTTTGTCTCACCCTTTGTTTAAGTTTGACGTATAGTAGGGTGGGACTGCGTTTAATGTCTCGCTGATGTGTGTGTGTGAGTGTGTGTCAGAAACAAAGTGATGGTTCCTTGCCCCTGCTGTTTACTCTAGAGGCTGACGTGGCGGTCATCAGCTCCATCATCCGTTAGCTTCTCGTTAGCGTAGCGAGGCCGCGTGACATCATCTCTTCATTAGCTGTTAAAGCTGTCAGTACGTCACTGTTTGTCTCTGTGTGATCAGAGCCACTCTGTCTGTCCGGCACCGTGCTCTAACAATACTTTAATTTGATGCACATTAACTTTCAGAGTTCAGAAACATTGTTGGAGTTTAATGAGAGGAAATTAATGAGCCTGTTGAGGTTCTTAATACTATTCTAACCCAAATAAACAGTGTTCACTCGGTTGTCGCCAGGATAAGCTATCAGGGAGCCAGTTCTAAACTTGTCTGCCTTAAATGTTAATTTCCTCACTCTGTTTAATGTCTTAACAGTTTAATCAGCGGCACTTATTGCAAACATACTTCATCAGCTGTGTTTCTTTAGGCACCCGAGATAGAAATAAAAAAAACAAAATGGTAATCAACAGGTAATTTGAATACATAGTGATAACACTGTGTGGGTTATAACATGTATTCAGCGCCATATTGAAGAGCAGAGAGAAACCACCGAGCCCATAAAGAAATTTGGTGAATCTATTATTAAATGGGGCCAATTTCCACCCACTGACCACCTGTCTCACCTGACCTCTAAACAGGCACAGAGACACAATGGTAAGCTACATGCATATGACTCCTGTACTGTCCCTGCTCAGCTGTTTGCATGCCTTAAAATAGCACGTATCCCCATGTGACCACAGCTCGACTTTGGTACCAGTTGGGTCTAATCTCAGGAACAATCCGCCGACACTATAAAGCAACAAAAAAAACTGAAAGACTAAAACAAGCGGCTACCAATGTGTCCAAACCTTTAGTCCATTTTGGTGAATTCAGCTTAATCCTACTTCATCCTACACGTTCAAAACACAAATTTATTTAAACCTGCCAGCCAGCCAATTAATCATTGGTTTTAGTGCTCACTATAAACTGATCACCACCTGTATCCAAACGTTTTAATAGTTTTAAAGTAATCACTTGTCATTTGTCATTTTTGATTGGTTCAGTCTCAAGAGGAGTCCTACCTAATATGAGCTTGCAAAAGGGAAGATGCCTAAAAAGCGACAGTAGAGATACAGTAGGGACGCCTGAGAGTGGCAGATGAACGAAAGATGCACCATGAATGAGAACCTCGGTTCTGTCAGCGTCTTTTGTACATCACTATAAAACTTTGTCTAGCCTCTCCCAACTTGCGTTTCTTCCCCCGATGTGCAGTTTGAATTACCTGTCAAAGTGCCACTGCCTCACGCTACTCCAGCTCTCTCGCTTTGTCTGATATCTAGCTCTGATATCATGACTCTGCCCCCTCAAGCTAATGCTTTCTGCTGTCACTCCTGTCCATCACCCGGTCTTTCTCTCTGCCTCCCTCTCTCTCTGTCTTCCCCTCTTCCCGCCATCCAGTGGCTCGCATGCGGGAAGTTTCTGACACACTATACACTCTGTAATGTATACACACCCGCCATAATGGAGGCTATCGACGGCTGGTCGGAAGAGTGATGAATGCGTCAAATTAATAATTCATGTCAGTATTAGGAGTCATGCTGCTGAGGCCAGGGCCAGCTCAGCAGTTTGCCTTCAGTAACAGGACGGATTTCACGAGGATACATCACATCTTCATTTTTAAAAGGAAGTTGACCGGGGAGTTGGATGAGCCTAAAATCAAATATGCTTTTAATTTGATTATTTACTTGTTTTTATTTTCTTGTTTAATTTATCTGTGTTGATTTTCTTTCCTTTCTTTTCTCAGTTTATTCACTCCTTTGGTCAGGATTTCTACTTTTTCATATTTATTTATCTTGTCTTTTCTTTTCCTTCTTTTTACTTATCATCATTAATTTTGTTTTTAAAGGTATATGTAACATTTTCGCATTAAAATGTCTAAAAATTATGACATTATCCTAAATGTTTCCAACAATGTTCAAATCTGTAAGAAATCTGTAATTGTATTCTGGTAACTGCACATTTTCTTGTCTCTAGTTAGCATGTTTAACACCTTGCTCAGAAGATTTAGAAAGGTAGGACATTGTTCCTTCACTATTCCAACTGTAATTGTTTTTTCCAATTCATATAAGGCATTGACATTGATTCCTGGTCTAGAACCTTCACCAGGTGAAACCTTAGAGGACTATTTATAAAGCAGAAATTTTGCAGGGTGTTTACCTCATGAAGCCGCGGCTCCATGCCAGCAATCACACTGTTGTTAGAATGGCAAAGGAATGTGTGGCCAATCAGGAATGCTGGTGAACCAGGCACCTCTTTCATTTCGACTCGGAGGAATGTCTGCTGGGTAAATTTTCTGCATCAATCTTAGGTGATGGGGGGGGATTTCCCCCTCGTTAGCGGTGTGTGTGTCTCCACATGCAGCGGCCGGCCATCGCCGACGAGCCGTCAGAGATAAGAGGAACGAGCTCCCTGTGAGAATACTCTGTGGTCGGCTGTGCATTTATGCAGCGGAGGATAATATTTCCATTGTTCATGCTGCCTTTATGGGCCTATATTTTATTCATGAATTCCTGAGCGCTTGTGAGCCACGTCTGACTTCATGTGTATATACGTGTAAGCGCAGGAAACTTTTTCATCTGCCGACCACAGCGGCTGGATTCCAAAATACACCCGATGTTTGACCAGGCGAATATGATTGATGAGTTTCAGAATAGAGTAAGACCCATGAATGATTGTTTGTTACGTGTCGAAGAGGCCGGTAGAGAAGACAAACCACCTATGGACAAAATTCAACAAGTTTGTTTGGGCATTGGTGGTAATTTGCAGCTCTTTCTTGTCTTCTGTTCGCTCGGAGGTGTGTTTCTTCTCCACCTCCCTCCCCCGTCACTCCTTAAAAAGCCATCAGTCATCGCAGCCCCTGTGTTTTACACTCTTCCCTCTAACTGGTGTTTGATTAATCTGTGGCAACCAGAGGTTAGCCTGGCGCTGGTGCTCCTCTGCTAACCAACTCGCTAACCTCTCAGATTCAAGGGAAAACTCAGACTGTCACTCAAAGAAATAAAAACTAAAAAGGAGTTTGTGGAAATGGATGAAGAGAGGCCAGAGGGGGCAGAACAAATCAAGGGAGGATTTTTCAGTTTCCATAAATATTTTCCTCGCTGCCGTTTCCTCTGGAGGTGAAACGTCCGTCGTTTGTTAGTATTAGCATTAGCAGTGGGTTAGCAAGCACTGACGTCGGGGGAGGTGGCGTGGGGGTGGGTCGGGGGGAGCTCGGGAGCCGGGCCGGGCCGAGCCAAGCTGAACCTCCCTGTAATTATGAGTTCAAACGTTGGAAGAGGGCGGCTCGCTGACTGACGGGGTGACTGACAGGCCGTCCAGGGGCCTCGCAGGGCCCCTAATGGAGGCTTCTGGTGGACAGCAGTTTGATTTATCTGGCCCCAAATGGAGCTCTAAACATGGCTAAACACAGATCCCACTGTGGAGCGCAGGACCACCGCCATTAACAGCCGGGCCTCTCACTCCCTGTATCTATGTGTGCCTATCTAGGAGTGCATGAACAAGTGTGCATTTCAAGCGTATATACATAAATGTAAATGTACCCATTTTGTGTGTTCTCATTCCTGAATGTGTGTGTATTAACGTGTGTAGTAATTTACTAGATGTTACTGAGTTGAAACAGGCATGTTGTGGACATCAGTGTCTGTGTTCATATACATGTTTGTGTGTGTGTGTGTAAGTGGAAGCATTTTAACAGATTATGTTTCTGTACCTGTGTAAGCATGTGCACTGCGCGTATAAAACATTGGACCACATCCAAAACAGCCTTATGGAAAAATACTTATACCTAATGATTTGAGAACAGTCCGAATAAACCTATGGATATGAACCAATGAACCACGGTCGAAAAGAGCAATACACGCAAGAATATGTGTCATTTTTTCTGCACTTTACAGTTCACTGTCTCATCTCAAAAAACACATTTTATGACACAGCCAGTGATCCGGGAGCTGATAGGGCAGTCCCTACCTGACCCTAAGTAGATATAATTTGGACCCAACCCACGCAGGAGGGCTGGGAATCAAATATCAAATACTGAACTGTCAGATTCCTTCAATTAAACATATGTCAAATTGGCTTCAACCCTCGGTGCTGTTCCCGGGGGCTTTTACGGTACCTAAGAAGTTCAATAGAGGAGAGCAAAACATTTTTACATTCCTCAAAGTAAGGTCCTTGCAAAAACTGCTTGTGCCCGTGCACATACTTGTCTCAGTTGACTATGTTTTCACATTAAGGAGTTTGTGTTCATGAAGAGAGGAGTGTGTTTGTGCGTGTGTCTGGTGTGAATGGCAGGCTCTTAGGTGCCCTGTGTGTTTGTGTATCAGATTAAAGGACCGACAGAAGCAGAGAAACTTCCTCTCCCTCTCTCCCGCTCTCTCTTACTCTCTCTCAATCATTTTCTGACTTCCCCCAGGAGATGTTTCACCCCAGGAACACACACATTCACACCCGTCAGTGCTCTCTCTCTCAGGCACACTCACACACTCTGAGACCCCTCTCGAGGCTGAATGGAGTACAGAGGGGGTGACGGTGGTCTGGTTTGTTTTCCCTCAGACAGTCTGTTTATGTGACTGTCTGTCTTATCAATGAATGGCTGTCTTTCATTCAGCTGACTGACACTCAATGTTCTGTGTATGTGACTCTGTGTATGTGTGTGTGTGATGGGGGTACGCTGTCTCCCAGCTGAGGGATGTAGTCTTTTTATCCAACTCTACCTGTGTACACACACACACACACACACACACACGTACACACCTCCCGGGGCCTTTGCCAGGTGTTTGCTGTAGTCATTGTGGTGAGGACCGTCTCGAGCACTACTTCACAAGCTATTTTGTTCACCGTGTAAATCAGGATTTGTCTGCTCATTCATTTAACCACCATGAGGTTGGTCTATGTATTTGTCTTACAGTTTCCTGGTGCATATTTTTTTTTTATTCTCTTCACAATCGTTTTACAACTTTAATTTATCATCAACAAATGAAAATCAGCTGGTGCTGAAAGCCTTATTCCATTGTTTTCAATTCAAATAGATCCTCCATTCGATTCCCGGTAGCATTAGGTCATTAAAAAGTATGTTTAAAGTTAAAGCGTTTCAGATTTAGCTTTGTAAAACCTTGTAATATCAGTAGGATCAGATAACTCTTGTGTGATAGGGCTTTGATTCTCAGCCCAAAACCGAATCAGCCCCGCCCTGACCACCAGACGGGTTCGGACCGAGTCTGGCTCTAATTCTCTCAGGCTTGATCAGGTCAAGTTCCATTTTATTTATCTTCTCCAGATTTTAATCAGGTTCGGGCTCATTAAATGCTGCAGCGGTTGCGGGCAGGATAACACACAATCCACAATCGGTTCCAGTAGGGTACGGGCCCAGATTTTTGGACCCGACACAAGCTGTAGTATGAAAGTTGTGTAAAAACAATCAGAGAAGGGAGGAAGAGAAGAGCGAGGATGAAGCATCTGTGCTGTTCTTTATCAGACAGACATAGATGACCTGCCAGAGGATTTCCTCATAGATGTGGTGGAGCTGGAGGAGACTTTATTGTTAACATATGGATGTGGTCAGGGGTGGGAGGGGTACGATACTGTCAAGGAGGGGATTGGAGGGTGAAATGCAGAGAAAGATAGAAGAGATAGACAGATGAAAAGTGCAACAAAGATATAGAAATACAAAGAATGAGAATTGGCTGTATCAAATGTAAAGACATGTGGAAATGCATGCAGAAAGATGAGGAGATGAAAAGAGGGAGTTAAAGGGAAGATAGGGTTACTAAAATATGGGAGAGACGGATGGAAAAACAAATAAATTAAAAATTAGGAAAAGAAGACAAGTGCGAAGAGAAAAAGGAAGGGATGGAAACACAATGCGTGTCTGTTTTTACAGCAGTTTATAATGCAGCACAGATCATAGGTTGCAAAAGAGACAGGAGGGATGAAAAAGATGGAAATGCAAAGATTCCACACTCTTTTCATTACAAGAAAGAACTACTAGTTTTTGATGGAGAGAATATGATTGTGAAGCAAAATTAAATATTTAAAAGGTTGCAAGACACAAAAGAAATGTAGGTAAAGCAACAGAGGTAGAAGTAACATGAAAAGAAAGATCTGAATCAGGCAGATGGAAGGGGAGAGAGAGTCATAAATGATCTCCTCCTCCCTCCTTTCCTTTCCTTCCTGTCCTCTGATCCCCACAGCTGAAGGAATCAAAGAACAAATCTGACTTTTATTGTCTGTTTTATTTCCTATTGATCTGCTTTCATCTGTCTGCTGTCTGTCGTGCAAATGACAGAGTGATCCGATCCCTCCATCACGCCGCAGAGGGCAGACGAAAGAGAAGGGAAAGGAAACAAGACACAGGACGGAGAAAGTTTTGCTGAGGGCAAGGAAAGAGAACGTGTGTAGGAAATATGAATTAATTATTTAAAGAAAGACTGAAAGGAAATCAATGACATAAAGAAGCAGTATAAGAAATAAAGACTTAAACAAAGAGCTATACACAAAAAAAGGAGAAAAAAAGCAGGTTAATCAGTGAAAGAAATGAAGCACAGGAGGAACCAATCTGATGACACAGCACAAGGACAAGGAACTAATTAAAAGCAGGATAAAATTAAAGATCCCCTCCGGACATGTATTAAGACATAACCAAATAGTCTGCTTGGAACAATAATGTGTGTCTGATACTGTATGTTTTTTCCACAAAAAACGGATAATTTCCACATTCAAATCCTTGAAAAAAACATATAATACCTTCTAACTCATTACAAATTTCAGAATCTATGAATATGCTAATTATGTTCAGTTTAGGTTTTCCTGCAGGACACAAGATGTCTCCTGATCACTGTGAAATCCATTTACTGGTGACAGCTCAAAGCACTTAACACTACATGTCACATTCACCCATATTCAAACACCAATGGCAGAGGCTGCAATGCAAGATGTGGAAATGTATTTATTCACACACATTTATACACCGATGGCACAGAACTTGGAGCAATTTGGGAGCAATTTGGTTGCTCATGAATACACGCAGCAGGAGGAGCCGGGGATTGAACCGCCAACCTTCTGATTACTGGACGACCTGCTAAAAGTAATTTTAGTGCCTTTCCTTTGGTATTCTGAAGAGACAGTCATCAGTGTAGTCCTGCTGTGCTCCAGTTACCAGTTTTCTTGCCAAATTATTCAAACTGGAGTTTTGACTTGTGAATATATTAAGGAAAAGTTTCCCACCATGCTTACTGCATCATTTCTCATTGTGTCCTGTTGCTGGGCACCAAGCAGAGATTTAATAAATCATCCATGTTGGAAAGCTGTCACGCTGGGAGGAGATTAGAGAAGCAGAGATTATAGAATGGAGGGTTTTTTTTCCTGCAGCTTTAATTAAACAGTCTGATAGTTGAGTGCCAACAGTCCAGGCCTGAGTTTTACACCCCTTTGATAGTGGACACTGACCTGGGAAATCCTTGACTCCACCACCACTGTGAACCACCCTAGTGAAGATCACTGGTGGGACCTGGATGCCAGCTCATGCTGCCTGGTGTCAAAGGTACAGTTTGACCTTGTGTTGTGGTTTCAAAACTCCCTGCCTCGCTTTTCTGGCACAGAAGTTTTGACTGTAACATACAAAACCACAGCAGGGTGCTGTTTGCATTCTGCTTTGGTCGTGGGAAGCTTTGTTTAGCCATAGAGTAAATGAAATCAACTTTGCAGCACACAAGACAATGTGTGCAGTTTCATGCTGTCGGTCATGTCGACCGCAAACTGTAAACTTGTACGCTTTCGATGACGTTGTGAGTCAAAAGACCACAGTGAAGTGGTGATTAAAAACATCCATTTGTGTGCTCTGGGGTACACTGGAGGTAGTGACTGGAGTGAAATAATAAGACGAGGTAATGCATAGTCGGGTTTTCAGTGTAAAAAAGAAAAACAAAGATGTAAAATAAAAGTTAAATGGGATCTATTGTGCTTGTGCTGTTTCTATCATATATCTGTACATTGTCAGATGTTGATATTAAACAAGGCCAAATAGTCTAATAATGACTTAAACGTATGTAAAAAGTTCAGAATTCAGACTGCTCTGAATGCAACATTTCCAATCTGCTCCAGTCAGAGCAAGACTGACCATTTACTTATAGCTATTAGCGAACCGCTAGCTGCTGCTAATGGACTGGGAGTTCAAGGCACCAGTGCTTCAGGTCGTCCAAAGCTGTAGTAGAGAACGTTAAACACCGACACTGCCCAGGTGCAGCCTACCCGTTATTCACTTAATAGGACGGCTAACAGCAGCAGCTACAGTTAAGGCTGTATTTCCTTTGAGAAGAAGTAATGTTAATTAGACACTAAAGTGAAAATAAAAGTAAGATAACATTTAAAGTGTTGACATAAATGTTCAAGAAATGTGAAATAAAAGGGGACATTTTGAACAGAACACTAGAACAAAAGGTACATTAAAGTTACACAGAGATGAGGATAAAACCAGCAAACTTAAAATGGGCATAAAGTTGCAACGGGCATGTTTGAGTTAAAGATCTAATGTAGATTATTCAGCCACGTTCAAACAACCGAAGCAAAGAAAATAGTTTTAATGTTATCATACTGATTGTGTTGTGTTTAATCTCTGATCCCTGGTCAGCTCTGACGAATCGCTCTTTGTTTAAACCAGCAGGACTCTGTCTGCAGAGGATACACCCCGAGTAATAAGATTACACACCAGCATACAGTATACACACACACACTGCCCACATGATGAGGAAATTTGCCACATGCATCTGATTTTTGATGAATAAATTCCTCTTCGTTAAGGAAATGCCATTTCAACAATGATCCCTGTGTGTGCGTGTCATTCCATTATTTAATTAGCTGTAAATATAGCTGTGTATGCAGCACGTCATGTGGTCTGCATGTATGGAAACCATATGCACAATGGGACATGCAGGCAGTCTGTCGAACTATAATACAGTGGAACAATATATACAGATCTGCGTTCAGAGCTGTAGCTAATGGATTTTTGGCACAGGCTGGAAAACGTTTGTGCGTGTGTTTATGTTTCTGTTTTAAGTAGCAGATACAGTGAAATGTAGGACGGTCCCCTACGTCAGATCTAATGTGTCAGCTATTTGCTTTTTGTTTGTAAAAATATTCCTATAATATTATATTTGGTGAATTTTCCACATTGGACTGGCTGTGTGGATTCTCAAGCTGTATGTGTGAACGCAAATGTCCGAATCATAAACATTAAACGGACCTCCCTAGCACAAAGGCTGTGTAATTTTCTGATTGAGCCCATGTGTGAATACAGAGGTCATTGTCCGGAGAATTCACAGCGAGCAAGCGATTGTGGACGTGTTGATGATGTTGCGCGGAGTGTTGCAGCTTTGCCCTCTTTTCTGTTTGCCTTTATATCACTTTCCACTCTGTTGTTGATATTGCAGATATGTCTAAAAACATACAATACTGATACAATGCAAAAACAGTCCTCATTACGGCTTCCTCCTCTTTCTCCCGCACGCTCTACCCAGACGCCACTCCTCTCCTAAACCTAACTGAGTATTCCCAGTAGGTGAGAAGCGTCTGACAGGGACAATATCTGGTCGTGTGTGACATTTGTTGCTACAATGTCCAGATCTGACCCTCCAGATGTTGTTGTCTGGAGCACATATGAGAAAAATGGCTTCACTCAGCCAATGTCAGAGAAAATGTAGAAGTGCCAAGTCAAAGTCAACTAGAAGAAGATTTTTCTCTGGAAGGCTGAGAGGAACTGAGGATGCCTTTTGAGTGAGAGGTGATGAGAGGCGAAGCGTCTATAATAAATCTACAGCAAGACACCCCACACTCCTACAGTTTTTCCATCACCCTGCTCCCTGTTTCCATCACTAGGGTTGGTATTTGATAACATTTGATCAAATCTAAATCCTTTCAAATCAATTCACATGATACGCATAAAAGGTTTCACTGGGAGACGGATGTGGTGTTGCTGACTGATGATTCTTTTCAGTCACAATATTTGGCTGAGTGCAAGGAGCATATTAACCAGACCAGTGGTTTTCAAACTGGGGTCCGGGGACCAACACAGGTCCTTGAGTGGGTTTTACAGCGTCCCCAGCAAAAGGAGCTGGTTGGGTTGACACGGATGTAATTCCAAGACCAGATTAGGTTGGTAAAACCTTGCCTGCCACACTATTTTCTGTGTACGTTGATACAGTGAATAAAAAGTCAGATGCTTTGACTGACAACACAAGATTTGAATCGGCACAATCAACAGATGATTGGAATATTTTGTGTGTGTGTCTGTGTGTGTGACCCAACTTGACTGATCACCTCCACCAGCTCACTTTCTCCAAAGTCAACATGTCTGTCTCTGCATGTTGTCTGTGTGTACGCTCGCGTTTCTTGCTTCCGCCTCACAAACAATGGCCGATTTATAAGATTACACATATTTACTCTGTAATCAGGGTGTGTGTGTGTGTGTGTGTGTGTCGGGGAGAGAGAGTGCGGCGGCCTTGCGACGCCAAGCCGAGGATATTTATCTTGTTGCAGTGAATTCCCAGAGTTCTCCTCATTTTTTCCCCCCTCCTTTCTCTCCCTCCTTCACTCACTTCTCTCCCTCTCTTCCTCTCCTCTGTCCTTCAAAGGAGACCATTGAGAGGAAAGTAAACAGGCATGGCGGGGGCAACAGTACACACACACACACACACACACACACGCACTCCCGATGCGAACATGCAGGCACACACTCACTTCTGCCAAGGGTGTGTTTGTGGGTACAACTTATTTAGTGTGGTTCTTGGAGTTTGTCAGCAGTGTGTGTGTGTGCGCGTGTGTGTGTGTGTGTTTGTTCGTGATTATGAAAGTGTGTTTGTGCATGTACGTGTGTGTTTAAGTAAGTGTGTGTGGAATTCACATTACAAAGCCACCAGTGTTTGATCGGATTAGCGATCTAAGCGAAGGTGGACTGAGAGTATCGTGCTGTGTCATCAGTGTGTAAGTATCACAATAGCGTTAGCATTGACCTCGTTCCCTTTACCTTAGCAGTGTGAGCTTTCGGCTTCTACAGTTGTAAGTTTATGGAATTTTGACTCAGCTTGCCAAAACTCCTTAGCTCCAAATTAGTGTCGTTTTCACTGGGACCACAACCAAAACCATCACCTCAGACCTGGCTCTGTGTGTGTGTGAGCGTTTGTTGGCTTCTCAGGTCTCTCTGGTCTGGACTGCATCAAGTGTGTGGTTCACTGTTGGACCATGGGGACACTGTGTGTGTACAGGTTGTGTGTAGGTGTGCAAGGGAATATGTGTGTGTATATGTGTGTACCATTCTGGGGGGAAAAAACTCTCTCTCTTTATTTTCAGCAGCTTTTCTTTATTCAGGGGAAAAGGGCACGGAAAGTAGTCTCTGCAGCAGCAATGCATTATGGGTCATCTAGGTATGACAAGTTGCATTGGCAGCATAGTGTTGCAAGCAGATTATTTTCTTATACCCACCCAAATGGTGTGTCAGTCATTAGAGGCTGTTTATTTTATAATAAAGTTTCCAATGATATCAAATATGCCAGGGTGGATTTTGGGAAAATGATGCACAATTTGTGTGTTTCAGTATTTCAGTGTGCACATCATATAGCTTCCACAGAGAGCTGATACAGAATCATTATGATACGGTCAGAAGACTGTATTTTAAAGGGTTGGCAAAAGTGTATAGTAAGTTTCTCATGTAGTGGACACTGAATGGTAAATAGACCATTTATATTGCGTCTTTCTCGTCCTCTGACTACCCAAAGCGCTTTACGCTGCATGACAACATTCACCCATTCGCACACGCTGGTTTTTATTTCAGCATATTTTTAGGAGGTACTCGCAGATATGTTCTGGAAGTACTTGTGAAAATCCCTCATTGAATGTTTTACATATTCACAATCTCCTGGACAAAAAATTAACGATGAAAGAGCGGAAAATAACATAGGAAACAGGTGGAAAAAAGAAAAGAACTTGGTAGCACTGGTTCTGCAGCTGCAGAGATGTCTATATGTGTGTGTGTGTGTGTGTGTGTGTGTGTGTGTGTGTGTGTGTGTGTGTGTGTGTGTGGTGCTAATTTGTAGTCAGGATCTCTCTGTTTTGTCTGCCAAGATTAGCCTGCCTTGTTTTGATCTCTAACCACAAACAGACAATGTACGATTTACACACACACACACACACACACACACACAGAGTCAGGAAACGACAACATTGACTTTCTCACTGTCCTATCCGGTCATATTTTATCATGTGAAGCAATGACAGTAATGAAAATGCATTCACAGCCACTTTTGCTGTGGCACGCTAACCAGTTTTGGAAAATTACCTTTAATTGACATAATTTTTAGTCCTGTAGCTGACACTCTTCTGAGAAGAGAGAAGAGATTTTTAGTGAACTTCGGTTCATACATCACTGCCATAACAACAAACCAAATTATAACCTACAACCATGTAGGGATATCCTGTTGTATCTCTGCTGGAGGCAGAACTCTGGGATCTGAGCCTACAGCATTATATATATATGTTTGGACAGCAGTTTTCCACACATAAAAAAACATTTTATGTTTGAGCAAAGGTTGTTGAATTTCTGTAAGACACAGGGCTGCAGGCGAAAGCCAACAACACTCACTGTGCCTCAGGGTGTGTTCGCTTAACCGTGTCCCCGCCACACAGAGGAGCTGGGAGGAGACTGGTATGTTATGGAGACACCAGAAATTAAATAAGTCACATGATGTCAGCGAAACATTGATTTGTTCAAACGTAACACAAGGAGTTTGTCATTGGTTATGAAACAGTCTCAATTGAATACCTCTATATAATCTATTAAGATTTCTATTTAGTTATTGTTAATGCCTGTCCCCGGGTCGGATTCAGTTTGATTCACTTTAAAATCAATGAAACAAGGCAATTGAAACACTCATAAATCATGTTTCTCATATCATCTGACATTGTTTTATTATAGTTAATTACTGGAGGAGCCTGAGAATGTCTTTTCAGAAACAACCAATATGTGACTGTACATTATAAAGGAACTAGGCAGGTTAATAAATTATTTTGATGGGCTCAATAACCAAGAGCCCTCTCGTTTTTTGTGGCTTTTTCTCTAATGACTGGCTTTTCAAACAGTTTAGCAATTCAAAGCATTTGTCTAGATTACAGAGTAACATCAGCCAGCAAAAGCTTCCTTATAATGGCCTGAAATCACTTCTTTGTGTTCTCAAACCACAAGCCTCGCCAGCTGATTTAACAGGAAGTTGTCCATCTTGACATTACTTATTATTAGGCTAATTTCTCCCACCGTTGTTTCCTCCTGCAGCAGCAAACAACACACTGAGGCCACACCTCCAGAAGCTTCAAGGCATAAATGAATGATTATGATACTGTACAGATCTAATATTTCATACAGTTAATCAGTCCTCTGTGAACATGTAGCTGCAGAGACAGTGAAAGTAACTCTGAGTTTAGAGATGAACCTGCCATTTAGCTTCAGTCCTGATAAGAAAAACAACTCTGGAGTTCGTGTTGCGCGTCGCATTGAATTTAAAGTCAAATTTAAATAATATCTGAGAGACAACAGCCTGAATAAATCTGAGCCCTGGAGCAGAACACCGGCTGGACACACAGCTGGACTCACATCTGGCTCTGCGTGAGTGTGTATGCATGCATCGTACACATGGTGCATATGTTCATCCTTACCAACATGCACATGCATCAAAATGTGTATATGCGCATACAGTATGTGTGTGTTCATGCAAACAATCTGCCCGTGTACTGTTTGCGTGTGCACTCGTGCAGCCTGGGAGGTTAGTGTGAACTGTTAATGACAGGCCACTCTGTGTGTGTGTGTGTGTGTGTGTGTGTGTGTGTGTGTGTGTGTGTGTGTGTGTGTGTGTAATGAGTAGAGAGAAAGGTTCTGTGTGATTATAGGCCTCCTCTTAGGACCAGAGAGACTAAATATGGCTTCAGACTAAACACTGTCCCCACACACACACACACGTATGCTCACACACACACCACAGACCACATACACATTGGCAACATACAGCACATATGAAGAGAAAAGTCTGAAAATAACTTGAAGATATTTTTATGATCACACAGGACAGGAGTTATCTTCACCGTGTGTGTGTCCGTGTTCTGTTACTGTGCGTGGAAAAAAATCCTAAACAAATAAATTCAGTTCAATAAATCTTACAACTCATCAAATCCTTTGGTGAGTTGTGTCATGTGGTTTCTTCATGTTTGGTTTGTAATTCCAGCATGAATAATTACAATTGGATATGAAGTGTTTGACTCCAGACTGCTGTGAAGAAAAATAAAGTTGATAACTGATGTTTTCTCACAAAACACTTTCACTTCAACGTCATAAATGTCACCTGGTAAGAGTGACACCAGCAATACCGGATGGCATCATTTCAGTTTAACAGACAACATCGCAGTATAACCATCATATAATAGATATATAAAAAAACGTAATGAAAACATTGGTACTTGTGAACAGAGTTGTAAGCATGTGATTTGCGTTGTAGACTGTCATGGTAACATAAAGATTGTGAGGATATGCTACTTTTGCTGCTATTTTTTCTAATGTAAGTTTTTGCTCGGCTTTGCCTACATTTTATTCAGGGAATTTAATAAGCAACACTTGTTCAGACTGCATGCAGAGCATCAATGTTTGTGTCATAAAACATTTCAAAGCATTGGACAAAATTTAAAAGACTAACAGCAGCTATCAGCAAATAGCAATAGTACTGTAGTACTTCCTCCTAATGACTAGAAACCATGTTTGTTCTTAATGACTCAGACAGCAGGCCGTGTTGATTTTACAAAAAGTCTTTATTTTGCTTATTATGCTAATTTTCCCACCAAAGGTTCCTCAAACAGCTACTAAATTGTGAGAATATGCAGCTTTTTTTCTTACAAGATAGTTAAAACAGTAAAAAGGATGCATGATATGGTAACAAAAAAAAGAATCATTGACATTAATGTAGTGATTATTTTGACAGATATAATCATTGTTGCAACACAATTTTCATTTCAGTGAAAGAAAAACTAAAGTTATGATGATGTGACATTCGTTGAGGTCTGTAGAAGCATAGAAACATGTCTTTGTACATCTGGGGAAGAAGATTTGTTATTGCACTTGCCCGTATTGTGATTTTGAAAATATTTCAGGTAATTGTACAGCCCTAACAGTCTTTCGGGACATGTTCAGCAGACGAGTTGATAAAGACAATAATTGTTAGTCTCAGCCCGACGGACAACAAATTGGCCTTGCATAACTACACACCTTGAATATATCTTGGAAGGACTTGGTCTCGGTCGATGTTTCCTCTGAAAGGAAAACATTAAAATGCAATCTCACTTTAATGATCAGCATTCCGAGACCAAAAAGATTTGGCTTGACCTGTGAGACTTGAGATTTAAAGCAACATGGATGTGTCATTTCTTTGATATGTTGTGATATATTTGGTGGAATCAGAAACAGTTTATCGCAGTGCAGTGCGTATACAGTGAGTTTTCACTGAGAGTCAGTATGTGCGAGAATATGTGTGGCAGGCGTGTCAGTGTGTTTTCTTGCACCAGTGAACTCTTCGACAGGCCAACAGAGTTCATATATATTTTGGCTTTTGAGGAAGGTTTAAACCAAACACACACACACACACATACACATTCACTCCACTCTCGCAGCTGTTCTGGTGAAACAGGCCCTTGGGTTAAGTCCCATCACATGCTATTAATACATTCTCGCTAACAGTGTGTGTCGTGTGTGTGCACGCAAAGCCTCGTTGGGAGGTTGTCTGAGTGTGTTTGTGTCAGGACTGATCAGGTGTGTGTGTGTGTGTGTGTGTGTGTGTGTGTGTGTGTGTGTGCTTCAGCCTGAATTGATTTAAGTGCCTTGCTTTAGGGTGACTGTGTGGTGTCAATGTATCTGTTTAAACTTTGACCCTGAACACACTTACAAACAGCTGTATGGGCCCTCTTTATGAGGTGTGTGTGTGTGTGTGTGTGTGTTCCAGAGACCTATATCCTCCTTCTCCACCTCTAAGTTTCCTTTCACCTGGTCTGACCTCCACATGCAGATGATTTGATGCTACGTCGAGACAAGTAGATGTAAAATGGGGCTGATTCATAAGTGGATAGATAGAAGTTTATTAGCAGTATATTAGAATTATTTGAATTCCAGACACGGAAAGTTGTTAAATGTAATTAATCCTCTGGGAATATTTCAGGAATGTAACAGAATGTATTTTTTATTTTTATATTCTTTGGGGCTTTTTTATACCTTTATTTGATAGCACAGGTGAAGACTGAGCATGAGCATGCTGTACCAGACACCCACAGAATGTTTACTTAATATATTATTATATATATGGTACATCTGAAATGTAAAAGAGCAAACATAACAAACCACAAAAAGCATTTTTATGAGGTTCTATGACATTAAAATGCAGTACAAAATACATTTGCATGTTGTTTATATGCAGAAGCCGTTTCCAACATAATCAGAAAATACTTAAAAGTCACCATATCCTCAAAGGTCCTGTCTTTGTGTTGGGTAACAACTACTATTCAGTGTGCTTCTGTCAACCATACCACTGTCAAAAGGGGCTTATTTAAACATATAGTGAACAAACGGCAACCCTCAGCCCTCAATGCATTAAGTGTATTCTGTTGGCCACAGTTTTAAATGTGAACTGGGAAGAAAGATTCAATGACAAGCTTTCTTCTTGTGACACAGTTGAGACTTACTGCACTGCCAGGTGTGAACTGTGATCTGTCTCAGATGTATGTGTAGACACAATCTGGATATTTCTGGACACAAGATACTCTGATCAGGGCCAAATTCTCCAGTCCAGCCTCCACCCAGAACCCCCTCTTTCCTCCATCCAGCTGGACCCGACCTAACCCCCTCATTATTTCAGTCCTGGGTGGGCCTGGACTCCACCAGCCAGTGTGTGTGTTGTTGTGTGTGTGTGTGTGTGTGTTTGAGGTCACCTCTGAACCTGTGGAGGTCAGCTCCCACAGCCCGGGGCTACCGGTGGCCTGGGACCCAACCTGGGTGTTAATCCCAGGTTGGGTGTCACTGTGGTGGGTCACGCTCTGTAATTTAGTCCCCTGCTCTGTCTGGGGCCTCCGGGCCCTCTGGACCACCCAGCACACTGCAGCAACCACCTACCTCAGCGTCTGTGTGTGAGTGTGAGAGAAATGGAGAGGGTGTGTGGACTTAAGGTTTTGTAAAAGATGTTTTTTGTCTGTGCTTTTAGGTGTGTGTGCTAATGGATGGGGGCAGGAGAGGCTTAAGACCAAGTGTGTGAGTGTGTGTGTTTATGTCACAAGGAAGTTTGTGTGTATTTGTATGGACTGTATGAGACTGTGTGCCACATTTACGTGTTTTGAGGATTTTTCTTTGCACATTGGGGAGGATTTGTGTTAAGTGCTAATATTTATTTATTAATAGGCTATTCAGCTGTTTTCAGATGAAATAATGATCAAAGCCAAGCCTTAAGCCAAAGTTAAGCCCTGAAATTAAATTATTTTGTCCAACAAGCAGTTTAAAAGTATTTAATTCTGCCTCCTAAAATCAAGTTTTTCCCTTGTAGCTTTACAGCTCTACACTGACCTACATGTCCCTGCTCTTAATCTAAGCTCTATGATGTTGATGAAATCTCTCCACATCACCACACTGAAATTCTGCTTCCTCCCCTTCAGCACTGCCTTTTTCTCTTCTCTCTTCTCTCTTCTCTCTCCTGATAAAGAAGGGATACTGGAAAATGTAGTACCAGTGGAAACCTGCACAAACCCTGTAAAAGATTGGCTTAGTTTTGCCACAAATATTTTTTATACATTTTTCCCACTCAGTTTCAGCAACGAAAGAGCGAAGCATTTAGAGACCGACTTGTGAGTCTGCCGATTGACTTATTGATTAATCCACTAATTGTTTCTGCAGTTTATCACGGTCTTGGCCAATGTTGAACACTGCATTTGTTGGAGATTGGCTCTGTCTGAATGGCCATATCTTTGTGTGCGTATTGTGTACCTGAGTGTGTGGTGAGGGTTCATCCGCTGGAGTGTTTGTGTTTTCATCTGCTCATACTTCAGACTCTGACAACTACAAAAAAAGAGACATATTCATCATAGAGGGAGGGGAGTCTGGAGAGTGATGGAGGCAGGGCAGGTCTCTCACACACGACCTATCAGCGGAGAATAAAGCTCTTTGTTCGTGACCGTGTGAACACGCGTGTCAAAGAAAAGCAGAAGGCCTCCCTCTCACAGCCTCGCCGTCCCAGAGAAAACACAAGAGTTCAGCCGACTCTTTGACGGAGTGGGACAACCTCATAAATCACGCCGCCGTGTTTTAGCAGGCGTCCGTACCGCTGAACGACGGCCTGTTAAAGCATCTCTGACAGCCTGATTGGGGAGGGAGGTTAGAAAAGGAGACTTTGACTTTATTTTTCTTACCAAAGAAACCCCAGACACCTTCTCACTTCTTGTATTTTTGTATTAAAGGCATTTAGCTCACACTCACACTCATCTGGATCGCCTTGAAGTGAGTCAAACGGTAGAAAAAGCATCAATTGCTGGATCGCCAACATCCATCATTCCTGGTCAAAGAACTTCTGGAGTGTCACGGAACTCAACAGCTATTCCCGATAGGGATTATCAGAGAATTTCAGTGAGGTGTTTTAGGTCTATACACACTTATTCCTCAGCCTGCCTCATTCTTCTTCAGTCTGTGATTTTTAGGCACCCCCCAGGAAACGCAGCATTAAGAAAACTTTACCTGCATCGCAGCTTCACTTCAGTGGCTTTTTGTAATGTGTTCTCTGTTGTTTCTTTCTAGAGAACACAGTCACTGTGGATCTGTTTTGTCAGGAATGTTTGGACCACATTTTAACTTCCTCTCTCCATTCTCAGCTTCAACAAAATACTGAAATTATGAATTAAGTACACAAATTATTGCAGAAACAATAACTCTTTCCATTAATAATTACTTTCAATCACTTAGTTGCTTGACAGAAAATACATTTTAAAATGTTTTTATAAGCCATAGATTGTTTAAGTCATTATTAAAGCAAAAACTGGTAATCATTTTCTTGGTCTAACTTCTCAAATGTGATGATTTGGTGCTTTCCTTTCTGTTTTTAGTTGCTGTAAACGGAATATCTTTGGTTTTTGGACTGTTGGTCAGACAACACAAGCTATATGAAGATGTAGGTCTGGGCGATAAAACAGTAGCAATATGTACTGGCACTTCATTAATAACAATAAGAAAATTGTTCAATAGAATATTGATATTGTCACTTAATCATATTCCTTGATGATGGAGCAGACTATAAGTGATTCACCACAATAGTTA
Source organism: Morone chrysops (assembly GCA_019097615.1). NCBI lineage: Eukaryota > Metazoa > Chordata > Actinopteri > Moronidae > Morone > Morone chrysops. The sequence goes on from JAGRRF010012897.1 coordinate 26,329,417, forward strand.
ACTATTAAAAACAGTTAAATAATTATTAATATTAACATATTAACTGAAACATTGTATTGTAATGAACTGTTTTCAGCTATATTGCCCAGCCCTGTGAAGATGTCCTCTCAGAACCTGGGAACTTGTGATGGGCATTTTTATAGATTGTTGTTGGTTTTAGTTTCTGTTCAGATGCAGGTTTCAGACGGTAGCAGTGCTTAAGAGTGTGGCACATTGGCAAAATGCTGCTTAGATAAATGCCACATGCAAAAACCTCTTCTTACAACCCTTGCGGTATGCACATAAAATCCAATATTCATAATCTATGTGTTCTGTCCATAATTTCCATAATTTCATTTGTGGATATAATTAAAAACTTTTGACTGCAGTTTATTTGCCGCTCCACTATTGATAGTGACCCTTAGCCGCACTGCCTTCTAAAACTGTTCCAATGTTTTATTGGGTTACAAGAGGGCATTTTTACATCTGGTATCCACACTATGCTCTGTGTTAAAATATACAATATAAAAGATGCTATAATATGAGATTACTTATCCATTTAAAGAAATGCCTTTACCAGCCCTGATCACATGCAAATCAACATTCCTAAAGATAATTGGAGCATAAATCGTGAGAACTGTTGCTTGCAGCTGCATTGCACTCTGTCATATTTCTTGTTGTTGAACTGTTGTTGAACTGTTGTGCACAAAGACAGCTTTAGACAGTTTTAGAAAGAAGTCTTGGTTCTTTTTATTTGGCCTTTAAGAGGCCTCAATCAGATTTCACCTTTTTTGGTTTGCTGACAGATGTAAAAACTACAATGAAATACTGTATCTTGAGCAATTAACTGTCCACATTAGGTGAGCTGTGGTTCCAAACTTTTTCCTTAAAGGACCCCTTCCAATCATTTAGTAAACTGATGACCCCTGACTGAGTGACATATTTTATGGATACTTCATATTACAGTCAAAACTGAATTTTGAGCAGATTATTTCCTGTGATAATCATACATACCTAATAGGCTTCTTTTTAGGGCAAATTCAGTGTTTTCTTGTCCCTGATAGTTGGCCATTGTTCTATTAGACAATGTGCTTAACAATTTACTTTTCTTGACAGAACTGACAAACATGACAAATCAAACATTAAGGTTTTCACTCGTACATTCAAGACATTCATACTGACCGATAATTGTTTTAAGATGAAGCAATACTGAATTGTGTCACGGTCTCAGTGAATGAATTAATCAGTTGCTTGAGTGAAAATGTTTGAATCAGGATCAAGTGTAGATATAGGGAGGAGGAAAGTAGAGGATGAGAAAGCGAGAGGAGGTTGGAGGAGGTTGTGGTTTTCGGGTTGTACAATAGTAACCTCTTTTTTTCCTCGCTCCTTTACTGTCTCCATCTTATTCTCCATCTTTCTTTCCTTCTCCAACTACCTTTGCTACCTGCCTTTTCAGGCCGCCTCCCTCTCTGGCTCATTTCCTCTCTCATTCTGTTCTGTCTACTCCCTTCCCCTCCCGTCTTATCAGTGAGAGTGTAGACAGACAGTGTTATCAGCATTGTGTGTGTGTGTGCTTGTTTTGACCACGGACAATAGTGGTTACTGTCTGTCTGTCTGCCTATCTGTCTATCAGACACTGGGACAAGAGATGCTGATCACTCCTTCACTCGTCCGCCAGATTGCTCTGTCTCCACCGTCTGCCCCTTGTTTACGTCCCAAAGTGCCATCTACCTCTGTGTCTCTTTCACTGTCTCTTTCTCTTTCAGTTCAGCTTCAGTTTGCTTCGTTAACATGAACTATACCAAGCAGTGCCCCCCCTTTTCTTAACTTGTTAGAGAGAAATGTGAGTTAATTTCCCTGCCCATTAACCTCTTAAAATGTGTCATGAACATGCAAAACTACACCTGCTATGACAGTAAGTCTTGAATAGAGAATATTCCGCTGATTTCAGGCTTTTTTAGAGAAAAAAAGGAATTGGTTCCATGGTGTCAAGAACAAGCAGTTTCAAGCACGAGTTTCACCTGCTGATAAAGGAGCTGACTGCATGCTGCTGTCTCTCTCCTCTCCTCTCATTTCCTCCCTGGCT
>JAGRRF010012897.1:26348492-26376808 GCA_019097615.1 Morone chrysops
CTCTCTCTCTCTCTCTCTCTCTCTCTCTCTCTCTCTCTCTCTCTCTCTCTCTCGCTCTCCCTGTCTCTGTCTGTGTCTCTCTGTCATCATCATTACAGGGTTGATTACCTGTCATTATGGCTCATTAGGGGCCTATCAGCATGGCGGCAGGCAGGGGGAGGAGGAGGGGGTGTGGGTGTAAGCGAAAAGCAGAGGGCGGGAGGATACCTGTCAACACACCCTCACCCCCTCCACACCCAACGCGCACACACACACAAAACCTCTCCCTGTGGCTCACCCATCCACAGTCATCCATTCAGAGGCCTGGATCTGGGTTCAGGGGCGAGATAGGTAGGTGTAAGTAGATGTCCAGACCTGATATCTCAGCCAGAGACGACAGAAGGGGAAGAGAGTGACAAAAGACATGTTTCTCATCTCCTCATTGCCTTTTACTACCGCTGAGTGTGTGTGTGTGTGTATATGTGTGTGTGTGTGTGTGTGTGTGTGTGTGTGTCTAGGTGTGTGTGTGTGTGTGTCTGTGTGTGTGTGTGTGTTCCTCCCTTTCAATTCTGTATGTTTTATTATTTTGTTGCTCTTTTGTAAATGTCAAGAACGTCGTTAAAGCATCAAGATTTAAGGTCAATGATTGTTCATTAAATGTTTTCTGTCTCCTCTCTATCTCTTCTTCATCCCCATTGTCCCTTTCACTTCTTTCTTTTCCTGTTCCTTCTCTACCTCATTTTCATCCTTTTCCTTCAGTCTACGTTTTCCTTTTCCTTAATGTTCCCTTTTTCCTTGCCTTTTCTTTCTCTCCTCTTCTCCTCTTCTTCTCCATCCTTCCTCTCTTTAGCTTCCCTGCCCTTCTCTCATCTCCCCTTTCCCATCAATCCCTCCTTCCATCTCCTGCCCTTTGTTTTCCTCCTTTTGCCCTCCCCGTCCTCATCCCTATTTCTCTTTTTTGTTCTTCTATTTGTCTCCTCCTCCTGCTCTCTTACAAAGTTTTTGATATTTTTAGTTTTTTTCATGACATTTAACTTTCTAGTAGCTTTTTACACCATCACACAGAAATATTTGCTTATAGAATTTAGAGTTTCTGGTTTCTTGCTTCCACAAACAAGAGGAAAACATCACGTGCCTCTACGTCTTTCCCCTTTTCTTTGCGGCTTCTCTTGCCTTTCCTTCTAATCTGCTCTCCCTCATCCTCCTTCCTCCCTACATTTCACTGATTTCAACACATTCTATCCACTCTATTAAACTTTAATAAAATTTTATTATGAGGACATTTTAACTGTCTCTTGTGTCCTCACTCCTCCTCCTCCTCCTATCTCCTCAGGGCTGGGAGGAGAGCTGCGACGCCGCCGTCTCCCACCTCCTGAGGACCTGCCTATCGCGGAGCCCCAAGGACCAGGCGACATCTCTGGCACAGGCGGGTGGCCCCATCCTGGGCCTCCCCAAAGACACCGCCCGTCTCAAGAAGCACATCACCCTGCTGTGCGATCGCATCGGCAAGGGAGGTCGCCTCACCCTGGCCTCTGAGGCCAACGTCCAGGTCCCCATCCAGGTCCAGAACCTCGCCGTTCCTGGTAAGTCAGGGAAGGGGAGAGGTAAGGGAGGGAGGGGTGAATAAACAGTTTTTCATCCATTTGTGTGTTACCAGTTAAGGTAATTGTTTTAAGTTGGTCCAATAGTTCACTTTTAATTGTACAAGTTGAGAGACAGAGTTGTTATGACAGAGGCAGAGATCTTTTACCATATAAAATCAGTTTATTTGGTACAGGATTAACTAAGCAACAGGATAAATCCACACCTGTGTAGTACATTATTCATTTCACATGAGCTCACATTACATCAGCCCATTTAGCTCAGAGTTTGGCTTTTCAGTTTTGTTTCTTTCTGTATACACACTAATAATTAAGAGTTCCTCTGAGACTCCCCTCCCTTCCTTAGCAAAAAAACCCCCAACAGCATCTGTCATTTGGTCAAATATTTGCGATTTCCTGACAAGCGACCTCTTGTGGTCATTCAGATAATGACTGTAATTGGGATGTTTTTGTGGTGTAGCAAAAGGAGGTCGGGGAGGATGGTCAGGTGTAAAAAACATCCCGCTTCCTACCGGCAGTTAGCATTTGGTTCCTTTAACCATGGCTGCTAGCTTGTATAAGGCTTAACCAATTGGGTTTAGTTGCCTAAACTTAATCCTTCATCATAGTAGCAGATAAAAAAAAATGTGTCATGTGTTTTGGAAGGCAATGGCTAACTACATTTGTACATTTTGGTATAATAAAATTAACCCAAAATCTGATGAGTGGATGAAATTCAATAACTAGACATCACCAGAAATACACTTTCAAAATATAAGGTGTCCTTTCCAAAAATAATTAAAATGACGGAATAGAATTAGTCTTAAAATCATCTTAACTTCTTCTCAAAGTTAAGTAATACTCTTTTCATTTCTATAATGTATTTTATCATATCATCCTATATTTTCACAGTTGAAACAACAGCTAAAAAGAGGTGGGGTGGAGTAAAATCTGTTGCATTTAAAACTGTGTCTGGGTATTTACGAGAGTGTGTGTGTGTGTGCGTGTGTGCGTGTGTGTGTGTGTGTGTGTGTGTGTGTGTGTGTGTGTGTGTGTGTCCGTCCCCTGGTGAAGATTTTAAGCTTCGGCAGGCAAAAACATGACGCCTATTCACAGTACACTTTACGGCCAACACACAGACTCATATTTAAATGCATCAGTACACACACCCACAGACACACACATTATGCAAAAAATACTGCAAACAAGTACACACTTATAACACACACACACACATCATACACATTGCAGACAAACTCTTAAAAACATGGATATACTCATACACACTGGCACATACAGTTGCAGTTGTCAGGTACACACACTCATAAAATTATGCATACACTTACAGTCTTTCACACACACAAACACAACTACTCACAGATACACACACCTTACGGATCATTTAGTCTTGGCTGAAGTTTATAGAGGTCTTTTTGACAAGATCATCAATTACAGTGTGTCTCCTCTCCTCCTCCTTTCCCCCCTCCCTACTTCTTTCATTCACTCCTTCCTTTCGCCATTTCTCTGGGTTTCATCTACACTTATTACGCTGCACATGTGCAAAACTTCACAGAACAGTGAAAAGTGTTGAATTTGCAGGTTTTAATTATCCGGCATGTTCCATTCATAGTTTCATAACACAGATGATGGATTATTGTTCCTGGATTTTTAAGGCCAAATTTGATATTTAAGAGTTTAAAAATCCAATCCGATAAAAAATCGGCCTCCTTATTTATATATATATATTTTATCAGCTGTGAGTGAGCACTATCTGTTCCTGAAAGCTGTAAAGACACAAGACACAAACTGCAGGCAGTGCTGCTCGAGTGCTCTTCAGTTAGTGGATCCTGAAAGTTTAGAACTTAAGAGGGTAGTGATTTAAAAAAAGTAATATATCATACGTAGCTGGTAATGTAGGAGGCTGGCGAGCCCATTCTTAATTCCGCCTACAGAGCTCTGATTGATCGATTGCTTCTCCAAAAAAAAAAAAAAATGCCATCAATGGGCAAATCAGAGATTGAATAATACTACTTAAGTTTTACAGATAAACCCTCTGTCTTTGAGAATAAATAGTGTGAAGTGTGTGTGTGTGAGAGAGAGAGTGACAGTGTGCAAGAGAAGAGGTCCATAAAACTTTACAGGCTTGTTTAAAAGTCATTATAATAATTACAGTAATTCTGCTTCAGTGGAACAGAACTGAATCAATTAATTAAGTGTGTGTGTGTGTGTGTGTGTAAGAGAGAGAGATAGAGAGTGTGTGTATGTGTAAGAGAGAGAGTGAGTGTGTTTGTGTTTATGTTTCTTTGTCATGCGGTCTCCCCTCTCTCCTTTGGTCAGCTGCCAACATTCACACACACACACACATCACACACGGACAGCGGCGCAGTAAACAGTCGTTTGTTTGCCGTCTCAGATGTTTCTTTTTCACCCACCCGTAAACATGCACACTTGTTTATGTTTCCAACAACACCGGCGGCGGATTCCCTCCAAAACCACAGAGACACACACACTGGGATACCACACAACAAGCCCCGCTTCATTGGTACAGAGTGTGTGTGTGTGTGTGTGTTTATGTGACAGTTTTCTGCAAATAAAAACCTAACAACACACACACACACACACACACACACACACACACACACTCCTAAATACACACTGAGACTGACATTATCGCTCTTTGTTGTTGAGGGTGGCGTCACCTTTGTCCGTCATCCAGCAGTAGAGAGAGTGAGGACCGGGTTTTCTTCGTGCAGATGGGTTCAGCATTCAGCAAGTTAAGGCCGGAAAGAAAAGAAAACCTTTTTCTTCTACCTCAAATCTGTTTATATTATGGAACATTCATTTAATCAGGCAGGTTCCATTGATAATTAGGCCCCGTTTGGACAACATTAATATCACAGGGTGGGATGGGTAGTAAGATGTTTCCCCTCGCAATAAATTCTAACTCTTTTGCACATCATTTTGGCAAATTACAGGAACTCACCTTCAGCAGGCTCATTTTTTTATTTATTTTTAATTTTAGTATTGTTTATTAGTATACTATTATTTGTTATTTGATATTATTATTATATATTGTTTTTGTCATGAGATCTCTATAAGCCCTTTTGGATTTTTTAACTATTACCACCTTTAACTCCTTTAATGCATCATGTTTTTCTGTTAAATTATATCTAAATAAACACAGTTGCAAACTGCTTAAACGCCTCCATTCAAATTCCTGCAAGACTAGTGTTAGATACATGCAGCTCACTACACATGAAATTAGTTTGGCTACACAAAGGTAGTAACAGTAGGTAACAGTCCACATGATCAGTCTTTCAATGATACATTTTGTCTGAGCTAAAGAGTTAGACATCAGGTTAGCAAACCCCTTCCCCTACATCTACGCTGAGCGGACAAAGCTCTCTAGAAGAGACGGTCCTCGGTATGTTTACGTTCAAGTCACAAAGCAGCCACGATATTTATGATGAGAGCAAAGGAAGAGGTCTGTCATGGAGGGTTATAGAATCGCTGACGTTATAAAGCGATAAAGTGTCGGAGTGGATGGAAGGCTCAACAAAACATTGCACTCTAAAATGCATTCTGGTCAGTTTCTTCACTCCATAATGGCACGAAGACTGAAACCACAACATGTCCACAGGGTCCACAGGGTCCACAGGGTCCACAGGGGTGTTTTTGGACGCTAGGTGTCGCACCCCTTCCCAGCATTGAATGCTTATATTCACAAAAAGCTACAACCTCTTTTTGGCTGCACCTGACTGGACAAACACTTCCTGCTCTGGGATTCCAAAACACACGATTCAGTTTGTGTTTGTGTCTTCATGTAGGATCCACAACAGTTATGTCAAACGTCTTTCACGAGTTTCTGCTGCGGGACGCCCGATTTGCATGAAACACAAAAGGGAAATGAAATGCAATGTCATTTTAATAACATTAAATGTATCTGTTAATTGATCCAAAGCATTATTACTGTAGACCAATACATTTAGATAATAACATGATGAACATATTATAGCTGTTACTGTCAGTGTTACTGGTAAGAGGTAATTAAATCCAGGTTATATGTTGTATCTCTCTCTCCATCACCTGACCCTCTGTCTCTCCCTGATGACATCATTCAGACCAACTGGCTTCAACAGCTGCACTCTGTACACACACACACACACACACACACACACACACACATACACATACATACACATACATACACACACACCTGGTGAAATCAGGAGTGTTTATCACATGGTTCATTAGTCAGAGTGCTGTCAGCATAGCTTTGAACTGACCTCAACTGGGGAGGTTTGTATGTTGAAGTCTTCTTTCACCCACCCACACGCACATACACACATGTATACACACACAAATACACACTTTATCTCTCTAAATATGTGATTTTGCTGCAGTGAGCAACACTTTTGGCAACACTTCTCTTGTGTTGCCTCTGTCTCAGTTCTGTTTCCTCCTCTGTTTTAACCTGCAACTAATCTTGTGTAATAGTGTTTGGTCTTTGATCAGTTTCTGGTCTGTTGTTTCTCTTTTTCTGTTGTTCTCTTCTGTGGTTGTTGCTCATTCTTCCCCTTTCAGTGTTGTGTCACATGCTTCTGCTACAATTTCTGAATGTAATGTATTCTCATATCCCTCTCCCCTCCTCTCCTAATGAAGTCCAAAGACTTTACTTATGTTCACAGTCCAAAAGTAAACAGACACACAGACTCTACACACACACACACACCGTCCTATCCACACACCCCTATAGTGCATGTGTGTGTGTTGCAGTTATTTTCACAGTGTTCCACTGGTAGCTGTGGTTTGGGGCCTGCATCTATTTTAGACCTAAAGAGAGGGGAGAAGATGGGCTGCGTTTGTGTGCACGAGTGTGTGTGCACACATGTATTTATGTGTGTGTATCTGTAAGTTTAGAGGACACAGAGCAAAGGAAAATACATGTAGTATGTGTAAGTGTAGGTCATGTCTTATGTGTAATCCTGACCAGCTGTCTTTGTTCTGTCTCTGTGGTGTTTCCAAATTGAAGAGTTCTCCTCCAGAATGCTATATATAAAACAGCAGAGCTCTATTTTGGAAAGAATCAATCACTACCTGAAGTTCATCGTTCAATAAATCTTAAACGTAAGAGGGTTGCTGGCTTTTTTTTAGCCTTGGATGGTCTTCTTACTGTTCTGCATAAACGAGAAGAATTGCTTATAAAATGCATGTTTAAGATGGATTTAAAAGATCAGGTGTCTGAGCACGCACAGTTTTTAAAGTAATCACACTTCTTGGTTTTTGATGTGTGTATTCAAAAGCGCACGTGTGTGTGCAAATTTGTCGGCCTAACAAACTGTACGTGTGTGTATGTGTGCCTAGAAAGATGTGTATGTTGAGGGGGGATTGAAATAGCGTAAAGCCCACAGCCAAATTGCCTGTAACCACAGCAGCACAGTGTCACCCCCATCTTCAAACCGCAGCCCAGAATAAAGCAGGAATGCGCTGGTGCCTCCGCGCTGCAGACCAAGACAGAGCTGTCTATTGGAAGCAGCTTCACCCCTCAACCAAGCCGCCCGGAACTGTTCCAAAACTGGCCCGAAGCGCCCCCAAACTGTCATGGATCAGCCCAAATGGTCCCACACTGTCCCACAACGTCCCAAACTGCCACAGAATAACTTGAACTCTCTTCAAGCTGTCCTCAAATTGTCATAGACTGATCCAAAACCATCCTCATCTATGTACAAATTGGGCCACAAATGTCCAAAATGTCTCAAACTACAGACAGTTACACAACTGCCCCAGACTGTCTCCAGCTATATCTAAACAAAATAAAAACTGCACCAATCTCCTAAGTGCCTCAGACAGTCCTTAACTACCTTTAAAAAACTAAACGGAATCTAAACTGTCTCCAACTCTAGTAATAGTCCTTTTTGTCTTCAAACTGACCTATTCCAGAACCTGCTGACTAGCTCTGAAATTTAAAGTAATGTCTTTAGATTCAGCAGGTACAGACTTCCATTCTGTACAAACATAGAAACTTGAGGCCTGCTGGTGACTTTAACCAGCTGAGGGGCAGCTCCTCGTGCTGCTGAATGTCACAGCTTTTCGTTCTCAGAGGGAAAGAGAAAGTGTACGTTTTACACCCGTTACTGGACTGTAAAAAAAATTGCAACTTGCATCTGCTATTATTAGTATCACCACTATTTAAACTTCTACCCTCATACTGCTTCTACAACCTCATTAGTAACCCCACAACAATTATATGTCTACTCTTTTACAAGACATACTTACACATTTTGCTATACCATAGCTACAACAACTGCTTCTAGCTCTACTTCAAATGCATCAACTGTGACTATTTCCACCATTACTGTTATACATTATGTATAATCAGTGTGATCTTCCATTCTGCTGCTTTTCTTGACTGTTGAAGTGTTTTTGAAGTGTGATGTGGTACAGAGTATTGAGTCTAAACCTCAGGGTTGTCTAAAACTGATAACCCAACCAGTGCGACAAATATAGACCTGACCACGACCAAGAGAAACACAGATACACACCACGACTCTGACCAGGCGGTACTACACCTACTATTTACAGAGAGAGATGGAGAGAGACGGAGAGGGAGGAATGTGTGAGAGGTCAGCGGTAAGAGACAGTCTGTGTGTGTATGTGATGTGATTTTGTTTCAGAGTGAGTTGCTCCAGAGGTGGGCTATTTCCTTACCTGATGTTGATGTAAGACTGAGGTTAAAACACACACGCACACACACACACACACACACACACACACACACTGACCCACACATTCCCCATGAAATTGTAAGACAGCGTTAAAAAAAACGACTCGCCTTAGAAAAACACCTGCCCAATTAAGAGCGAGGCATATCCCATTTCAAACAACTGTGAGTAACTGTGTGTGTGTGTGTGTGTGTGTGTGTGTGTGTGTGTGTGTGTGTGTGAGAGAGAGAGAGAGAAGCCACAGGCTGTGCTCTCACCAAAGAGAACAAGATTGGCTTTAGAAAAGGCCAGGATAAATATTAGAGAGGGCTTAGGGTAATCTGCGCACACACACTCACACACAGATGTAGACGCAGTGGGGGAGATGGAGACACACACACATTCTCAGACACCTTAAGGTAGACATGATGGCAGACACACACACACACTCTCTGTCTCATACACTCACAAACACACACACAACACAGTGTGCTATGCACGTAGTGCATGTTCAGTGAAAGCACCATGAAACTGGACACAATCCTGGGAGGAGAGGAAATTAGGAGAAAGGGAGGGTGAAAGGAGAGGGAAGAGGGAAAGATGGATAGAAGAAATTGCAGGAGAGAGAGGGGGGGATGGCTAAAGGAGGTGAAGTGGATAAAGAGTAGAAAGAGTAGAAATGGGGGAAGAAGAGGACACCCAGAGAGGGAAAGAGTTAGAGAGGGGGATGAGGAACAGACACAGACAGAGAGGAGAATGAAAAGAGGAATGAGGAAAGGGGGATGAGGAGGAGACAGAGAGGTGGGATGCAGGAGAGACAAGGCGTCCAATTCATCGGCCTCAGGAGCTCCCTAAATCCAGACTGATCCATGGGATTCGAGCAGGGATTTGGTCCCTCACACACACAATCACACCCTCACACAAACACACACACTTGCAAAACCACATGTTCAACGCAATTAATCTGTGCTGCACTTCTCCTCTAAAACATTTATTAAACCACACTTGGACTGGACTGGTAAAATATTGCTGTTGTTTTACTTTCACATATTTGACCAAAGTTGTGATGAATATTGAATATTAATGGCACTCTTATCTACATATATGTTGGTGGGAATGTACAAGCAGAATGAGAAGATGCAGGAGTAACGTCGAAACCAGTTTTAGCTAGGGGAGAACTCTCTGCTACATGCATTAAAAATAACAACACGTAACACAGCATACAAGTGTTACTGAAGTGAACTTGCACCTGTGAAATGCGGTAATTCATTAACCTGAAATCAGTCTAAAAGTTGAATAAAATGCAACACATTTGATGTGATTCATACAGACAGTGGAAGTAAAAGAGCTGATACGCATCAAGGCTGGAAAGTAGGGCAGTGATGCGTCGAAAAGGTGATTTGCATCAAATCGCAAGAATCTGTTGGTGTACAGGCTTACACCACATAGTAAACAATAGGTGCTGGTGTTTTGACGTGTTATTTTTGGGTTCTTTTTTGATCAAAGTGTTCTGAACGGTTCCAAACTAGGTGCACGAACCAGAACGGAAACGCCATGAGTCTAAATTTGTGCAACTAGTACTTATTTAAATGTAACTTATATACCAATTGGCTGATTTATTCCCTCTAACTGTCATTTAGGAGGTGTGGAGCCCATCGCAGAGGTGGCTGGTGACGGGGAGGAGCTGGAACTTCCACAGGAGATGACCAAGTTCATCAAGAAGAAACAGCCATCTAAGAAAGTCAAGAAAGGTAGGGGCACAAACTCCTCCATTACTCCTCATTTTTGTACTCTTCTCCTTACTGCTGTCATCTTCTCTTCTTCTTCTTTGTGTCTTTATTTGGAACTGAATGTTCTCCAGCTCTCCCACTCGTCAGCTCTGCTTCACCTTGTCACATTTCTAACCGACCCGTGTCAAAATACATCACTCTAGCAGTACATCCATAGCATTGCTCTCAGCTTTCCACTAAATCCTGACCAGAGACCTGACACTGATATCTGTTCATTGTCTGTCACACTGTTGTAATCCACCTCTATTTTCCCTCATGGCATAGTGCTCTGTCTCATCTGTTATTTGTACATACCACTTTGACTGCAGTTGGCTCACGGTCTGCAGAATCAGCATGGTTTGAATTCTAGTCTGTGCCAAAAGATGAAATCAAACAATAAATGTGGTTCTGTAGATGTAGCAGATGTACCTTTACTGTTTTTCCCACCCTACTTCTACTGTGCTGTTTTTGTTGCTACAACTTCTGCTAAATGGGCAAAGTCTCACTTTGATGACCATTACCAATCCCAGCTAGGCTTGCCATCAGTAAATAGTACCAACTCCGAATGTTCCCACAGTCTTGAACCACTAAGAACAGGCAAAATGGGTTTATGTCGGTGGAAACAGAAATGTACAAACTCAAAATGAAGTTGAGAACAGTGATTGTGGACCTTCCAGCACCTTTTAATTATGCATCCTGGTCATAAAACAGTGGACCTGCTCTTGACTGTTAAATACTCAAGGCGTCATGAGAGTTTGCCCATCAAGTCTACATGTGTTTTGTTGCCCAGGAGAAATCTTATAACTTTTAACTGCTGTATGTTGTGAAAGGTACTGTAGGAATATGGGACGCCTAGTTCGTACCTCATTAAGTTTGTGCCTTGTCACTTGTTTGGGATTTAATGGACAAACTCCAAAAGCGTAGCGGTGGAGAAATTGGTGACTTCAGGATTGCATTTCTGATTTTTGCTGATGATGTTCTGTTGGCTTCATCAGACTTTGACCTCCAGTTCACACTCTCAGTTTGCAGCTGGGTGTGAAGCACTTGTGGTGAAAGTCAAGACCTCCAGGTCTGAAGCCATGGAGACCAAAAACGAGTAGAGAGACAGAGTGAGGAGCTCAGACATCTGGTAGGATCTCAGAGTATATCCACTACTTCTTTGCATTGAAACTTGATGTGGTTTGGGCATTTGATCAAGATGCCTTCTGGGCACCTCCCTGTTGAGGTATGCTGGATATGCCCAACTGGGAGGACACTGTAATTCATGCCAAACCCAGGAAACCCTGTAAAGATTACATAGATAACCCCTAGGAGGCTGAAGGTTGTGGCTGGAGTAAAGGTCATCTGGGTCTAGCCTGTTGCCACTGCTCTAAGAACAGAAGAGATGAACATTTACTTACAATTAGATTAGTATTTTCTTCCATTATCTTGCATACGACAAGCCTGTAATAACCACAAGAGGGGTTTAAATCCATAATGGCCTTTCTCTTGACGTTCTTCACTGTTGTCCTCTGTGCTTTGTATTTGACTGCTTTTGCTGTCGTAGTCATAATCACAGTGAAGAACATCCTTTTTGTAATCAGGGTTATTGCCATACACAGTGTCTTCCGGTGTTGTAAGAGAAGAGCTGGGAGTGTGTCCGGCATTGCTGGCCTACCGTTGCCAGGTCTACACTCACTTTTCTCTGTTTGGGGACTTGGACCACGCTCTCATCCTCTACGCAGTGTCTGCTGTCTCTCGTTCTCACTCACCTCTTGTCCTTAAGTTCATCCTTCTGATGACACATAGGTGATCAGAAGAAGAGATATGTGGCTGTTTAACAGAACTTTCTGATTTTATTTGTTTTCCTAATTGCCCCCATCAATTAGGTTGGACACCACAATATCTTTATCTCTTTCTTCCCTATGTTCTTTCACCCTGTCCTGTCCTGTTTTGTTTTGTTAGTTGTTAACCTCATTAGTTTTATCGGAGCTACAATAAGAAGATCACTCTAAACACACACACACACACACACACACACACACACACACACACACACACACTTACAATATTTCAAAGACTTACGAAACACATTCAACAAACATGTATTGTTTCTTGGCACTGCCTCGCACACATACACACACCCCCCTGTCTCCTGCCGGAAAGGGGCTTCTGGTTTGCATTGAGGACAAATCCGTGTTTTATGACAGTTTGTCTTTCCTAAACCGAGGCGGATAGATTCGCTTTGATGGGCTCTACTTTAGTTAGTGTGTGTTGAGTGTGTGTGCGTGTATGTGTATGTGTGTTAACCCTTGTGGTTAATCCACTCAGGCGTCACCACTAATGAGAAGGGGAGGTGTGGGAGACATAGAGAGGGCGACACAGGGATCATTAGATATACACACATATACATTCATGCACACATGTGTATGTGCAAAAACACTGCCAGTGAGTGTGTCAGATGTGCCAGTGTGTATTTTCTTAGCTTAGAACTACATTCTGCACACGCATATAGACACAACCCCACCCAGCAATATTTGGTCCATATAGTCTTAATCACAGCTCACGTCTAACAAATCGAACCACCCACTCTTTATTTTGTTTAAATTGTTTTTATTAGTTTCATTTAATTAATTATGATAACTTTTACTATAAATTGTCAAAATCAATAGCAGACAGCCATTGCAAGTTAACAGATCTCAGATATGTCTTCAGATCTTTTTCTATAGCAACAAAAAAACTAAAAAAGGCCTTCAGTTTTCGATTATGGAAAGCAGACCAAAGCAAATTGTCACATTTGGGAAGCTGTACGAACCAGGAATTTGTCTTTTATAAATGACTTAAGCGAATAATTAGCTACATTTCCTGTAAATCCCTTTGTTTCCTGTCATGAGCTGGATCTTTGGTTCTTCAGTCAAAGCTACATTGTTTAGGGCGTTTCAATCCTTCCACCCTCTGCTGTCACCAACAAGATTTTTCTTTCATTTTTTGTGGAAGAAAAGCATTGTTTTCCTGTTTAATGCCACAGAGCAGTCCAGCAGATGTTCTGCCAAATCCTGAGTGAGTGAGTGAGTGAGTGAGTGAATGAGTGAGTGACCTCTCCACATTAATGAAATAACGACCGGGATGGTTAAACACATTGTCGCTGAATGCCAGTGCATTGTAAAGTGGTCCATCGTGATTTGCATGTTTTATTGATTGTGCTTGTTTTGATCACCAAACTAGCTTTGTAACATTCCAGATAAAAACATTTTCACAGCGAATTAGATATCAAAGACACTTCAAACTAAAACAATCTCTCCCGATACCGAGTACCAATCCAATCCAAGTGCCACCGTTTCCCCAAACAGAAAATGTGCATCATTTTTTTTGTTTTATTTTTAAGAGTCAGTTGGCTGAATGTAACTGATAGCAGAAACACAGAATTTTATTAAATGACTTTGACAAAATAATTGTTTAATTTGGATCGGCACACCATGGCCGATACCTGATCTGCACATGCTGCTCTGTAAGGTGCATCAGGTATCACTTTACTTATCCAGCACAACTGCCATAACTGCATGTGTTATTATCTGAGGTTTATCACATGTCTATCAACTGGAGATTTAAAGGATCAGTGCGTAGGATTTAATGGCATCTAGTGATATAGTTGCAGATTACAACCCTATGCCTCACCCTCCCGTTAAAAGAATGTAGGAGAAACTACGGTGGCCACAAAACCCACGAAAAATGCAAAAGGCTCTATATGGAGCCAATGTTTGGTTTGTCTATTCTGGGCTACTGTAGAACCATGGCAGTTGAACATGGCAGACTCTATAGAAGAGGACCTGCTCCCTCTGTAGATAATAACAGCTCATTCTAATGTAACAAAATCCCAACAATTCTTATTTTCAGGTGATTATACACTCTTGAAAACACACCTATGAATATTATATTCTATTTCTGCCAACAGATCCTCCTAAATGATACACACAGGACCTTTAAAAATGTTTCCCTCTGTCTCTCTTACATACTTCTTACATACACACACACATACTCTTCACTCTTACAGTTCGGCCCTCCAGACATGAGTTAAAAAAGCAAAAGGAAAATGAGCCCTAATTAGTATTGTTTGTCATGGAAACCTCCTGAGCAAGTCTGTGGTTTAGAGGAAGGAGGGACGGAGGGAACAGGGGAAGTGATTTGGTGGCGAGGGGAGGGGTGAAGGGGGTAGCATCATGTCCAGACTTGTCCTGAATGCACCACTCCTCTTCATCATCAGACAGAACGACACAGAGAGAAAACAAGAAACAGCGGAAACTTGTAAACCCTTTGCAAATAATAATGTGGTTGTTTTTTAAACTTTGTAGTGAAATTCTCTTCTCACCCTGGAGCTTGTTGGTACTGATAAAGGACACTTCAGCTTGGAGGATGCTTCTCAGTTTAATTCAGTAGCACAGCATCACATAATTCATTATAATCTGCTTCAAATGATTGTAGCATCACACTGCACAAAAACAAAAACTAAAATCGATACCACTTTGTATGACGTGCATCTCTATAATGCATTATAATCCACTATAAACATACTTCTAAGTGTGTTATACTTTGCTTATATGTATAATTATAGTTATGAGCACTCATAAATAATGTGTTATTGGCATCATTATTTATGCAGTATCATGACATGGATCATAATGTTTTTATAATTCTAATACTTAAAATGCATTTTATTAATTTTTTACATCAAATTAACCTTTTCCATAACTTTGAGTTATCACAGGATTAATTTTTTGACTCCTGCCTCCTCTCCAGCATGTCAAGTGTTTGTAAGCAAGACACTCAACTCCAAACTGTTCCCATTTAGCAGGTCAGCAGCTTAGAGAAGCAGGGGTACAGACCAAAAACAGACCTGCATTAAATCAGTGCATTGGTGTACTTCATTGTATTTCAATGTCCCACTATAGTGAGACAATGAAATACAATGCAGTTGCAGTAACAGAATAATGTGATTCAAGGTGTATAAGATGCCACAACACTGCACAGCCGTCTGTAATACTCACAGACAGGATTTTACAAATCTGGAAACAGGGATGGGACAGTATCAATATTATCATATATCCACTCAGATTCATTTATTGTGGAGAATTTTCATAATCGTAATAATTGTGAATCAAGATAATCTTGAATATCCTCACATGGCTTGTCTTGAAAAAAGCTTTCTAGCTCGCCAGCATACAGTCCTACATTGATATCTTGAGTTATTCTGAACAAAGGGGACAAGGGGGAGCCTGCATCTTTCCAGTTATTCCAAAGTCCTCAGCCTGTCACCATGGCTGAATGCTCAGCTTCCCTGTTGTATCCCCCGCAAAACAAAAGTTAAACCAGATGTGTTGAAACAGTATAGATTCCAAAATAAAGAACAGGGAGATGTATAGATGTATGTATGTATTATATTACAATATATATCAATATCACAATATAAACACACCGTTATAGAGGATTCTGTCCTTGCTGCACACCATGGTCATACTGATGCATTACAGTGGTCCTCTTTCCACAGTAGTGTTTCTGTTTATTGTTGGCAAAATGCCAGAAAAGCCTGTGGGTGTCGTGGGCAGCTCACAACTCCCATAAAACAGGGGAACAAGGTGGTAGAGAACATTTCAGTTCAAAGCTCTTATTCCTCAGACAAAGACACACACGCATACACCTTCCGCCTACCTGTCTGTGACTTAAAAGTAATTAGGCGCCATGCCAAACCCCACATCACACACACATACACAGACCTTTCTGTTAGAGTGCATGGCAGCCAGTAAGCACATTTAGTCAACTTGAAAGGCATCAAAAGGCATCTGAGAGTGGGACACAGAGAGAGAGAGGCGTGAGTGGAGCATGCTCTCTCTCTTCGGCTTGAAAAGGAGGGATGAAAGAGAGATGAAAGGGAGAGTGTCTTCCTTCTCTTTCCTGGCGCTGCATCCCTTTTTGTTGTTCTGCTCCTCCCCTACAGCCCACCTGGGATCACAGACACCATCCAGATCTCACACACACATTTCCTGAATGTTACAGGCAGAGCTAAGCTGAGCTAAATATGAACTCTGACCTAACACTGAGTCTCGCTCTCTTCCCTCAGAGTAGAGAAATCAGGTCCAGGGTCAGTCTGTGGTCAGCGGTCTCATTATGTACCAGCTCAGCCACTTCAGCTTTATACTAACAGCAAGTGGCCACTAGCATTGAACCAGGTCCTCCTCTGTTATTCAGCTGCACCTCCATGCATATTAGCATCAACCACTCATTAGCATTGTCTGTTGTGTAATGGCATCAGTCAGTATTGCACCTTGCACATATTAGCATTTACCATTAGCTATTAGCCTTCGCCCATTAGTAATGTCCTTTGTGTATTAGTCATAGCTTTATGCATTAAGTGGTGAATCTGTATAGAAGCTGTTCTCCATTATTGACTATAACCATCTCGAAAAAAGGGTAGATAAAGAAAAGCATTTGAGTCAGAGAGGGATTTTTAAACTTGAGACTGAAAACGCCAGAACGCCCTGTTACCAAGTATTTTATGGATATTTATCTTTTCGAAATCGACTACATGAGTTTGTTTTAAAGGTGGTTCCAGCTGGCTTGTCTTTGTCTTACATTATAGTTAATTGAATATCTTTTAATTTCAGAATGCCAGTTGGCCAAAACAAGCAATTTAAAAGATCCCACCTAGGTATTGATTACATGAGCTTAATAAGATTAATCATTAATAGAATTATTAGTTGGTTGCAGCCCTAGTATGTCAATAAACATTACAAAAAAAATATCCACCCTTTGTCTTATACCAGTGCTAAATAAAAGCTATACACACATTGCAATAGCCTTGAGGTTTGTGTTTGACTAATTAATGTGATCTGCCCCCAGGTTATTAAGAAGTAGTACTCCCTTTTTGGGGGGCAGGAACTAAAAGACCCTACTTCCTCACTTTCTTTAAAGAATCTGATGTAGTTAAAAAGGATCAACCTGACAAGAATCACCTTTTGAAGGAAACCCTATCTTGGTAATTGTTAGATTTTGGCAATAAAAAAGTCAAATTATAAGGTAATAAATATCAGCAAAAATACCATGTGCCCACGGCAGCTTTTAGTCTATTGGTGTCAACCTTCAGGAAGTTCGTTGTAATTAGTTTTAATGTAGGCTTCATGTCTGACATCTATACTCTCTGATTTGTATAGCATGTACAGTCACATCCTCCTTCTTTTTATCAACATAAGAATCTGTACAAACATATCCATCCACTCCATCCTTCCCTTCCTCTCGGGTGAGCAGTAGAGTGAGAAAGCACAGGTAATGAAACTTTGTGACTCAGTCAGTGTTCAGAGGCCGGAGGAGACTTGTACTAACATGGCTGAGTTACACAGTCCTGCTGTGTCAGTCTATCTGTCAGATTACAGAAACACAGTGAACAGAGCTATCAACTTACTGTCACATACTGCGGCTGCTATTCACATCCAGTTTCTGCACACACACACGCACACACACACGCACGCTCACCGCGGGCAGGTTTCCTCATCCTGAACAGGATCCTCTCGGGCCATGACCAGAATTTCTGACCCATGGATTTCTGTTCTGGAAGTGTGTGTGACATATAGAGGTCTCTCTATTCCCAGCTCACCCCCCACAAATAAAAACGCAGACAGAAAATGAACCCTTGTTCGGCCATCGCCCCAAACACCCACACACACACACACACACACACACACACACACACAAACACAAACACACACATACACACACAGACTTTCTGGGCCTAAGTGCCCTTGCAGATGGAAAGTAAAATATGTGGCTCATGAAACTAAGCTTGTTTGTGTGTGTGTGTGTGTGTGTGTGTGTGTGTGTGGGTGTGCATGCATGCGTGCCTGTGTGTATGTGTGTAAATGTTTAATGGTGTTTATAGTGTGTAAAAGTAGGTGTGGTCATTACGGAAGACACTCGCATAAACCTGCAGGCTGTTGGAAGAGTCTAGTGTGTGTGTGTGTGTGTGTGTGTGTTATATCTTGTTTCAAATGCCCAGGTTTTATGAAGTCATCTGTGTTGAAATTACCAAGTAGTTTTCTCAGTAAGAAAAGAATAGAAGAACTGAGCAAGCAAAATAATTTCAACCATATCACTGAATATAACAGATCCCTTTAAATCTAATCATTATTATTGATTAAAGTGCATAGTACCACTACTTAAAATCTGATTGCATTCATGATTTGGCATTGTGACTCATCTTTTCACAAATCAACATGTGGATCAGGACTTACAGGAAACCTTTTATCTTGCAATTCAGCAGGGGGTTGGTTGTGGTAATCTGGGGGAAGAAATGCTCCAATTCTATGTTTTTAGATTTAGTTGCATGTTGGAGTGCCACAAGAGTTTGTATTTTTGCCTCATCAGGGGGTTACATGGTATTTTAATTGGTGTGGTGTGTACACCAAATTACAGCTGGTTTCCAAGCGCGTGTCCCCCAAGTCAAACATGTCAAATGTGTGTTCTCAAAATAAAACAGCTTGCGTTTCTTCTTCCAACTTGTCACGTGTATGCTCCTCGAGTCCAACTGGGTGTCGAGCGTGAGCGCCACACATCCAAATAATTGTCAACCACCCTAAGTCATAACTGTTTGTCATTTGTGCACTCTCCAAATCCAACTCATCATGTTCAGCATGTTCTTTAAATCCATGTCTTCATCAAGTGTTTTCAAGAAGCAAAAATAATCAGCCACTGGCAGTTTTAAATCGTGTTATCTGCCGCACGTTCATTTCAGTTTACGAGAGAAGTTCTTGAGCAATAAATGAGACTGTAAAATGTTATTGTAATTGTATCTTTTACACATTTTTATTCATTTAACTTGTAAGCTGTTTATCTACAAACCATATCAATCTATATAACCTAAATGAAGATCAGCTGTTTCTCTTCCTGTAATTTTTCACTCGTCTTCTCAACAGAAACACTAAATCCTTACTTTTTTTTTTAAAAATGTAAAAATATTTAGTCTTAAACAGACTCAGGAAAAGCCACTGTGTTTAATTTTGTGTTATTGTAGAATGTTAACCCTGTCAGGTTGTTAAAACCTGTACATTTACAGGAACAATACTGACATGACTTTTGTGTCTTCAAGCCAACAACTGAATTGATCGAAGTGGGAATGGAAGGTCATCTCACCGTCACTCTGACCTCCCGACTGCTTTTAATCTGGCTTGTAGCTTGTCAACAACATTTTTAGGTAGCAACATTTGCTCTTGCACTGTAACTCCAAAGCTTGTGCGTGCCAGCAAAATCCCCACCGCATGGCTATCACGCCATCTCCGGAGCTATTTGTTGGCCCTGGCTGTGTTGACGGAGCGCTGATGAGATGTTTGGCTGTTTAATGTGTGTGTAATGTTCCGCTAATGTCTCTGCAACGGCATTATCTGATCGGCTATTCTTGGCCAGAGGCTAATGCTCGTGGTGATTACAGATAGAGATGAGGACAACGTACCAAATATTGTTGCCCGGTGGAGTAACGCTCATGGACTTGTTGCACCCTGTAACGGAAAGTTCAGGGGTTTGAAGCCTTACAACAGCCGTTAAGTCCTGTCACTGACCTTGTGTTGGGATAATTCACTTAATGTAATTATATCTTTTAAATGTAGTGGCAAAATACAGTAGAATATCACGAGGAATCTAAATATGCCAATTGTATTATTATATACTGATAAAGAGGAATGATTCAGATTTTTGTAATACCGTAAAGAGTTATTCGGTTTGTTCGTCAGACACCAGTTGTGTGCTCTTTCCTTTAAGTAGATCAATGAAGAAAGGTTGCTGGTTTCAACCTCACTGAGTCTTCATCAGGACTGAGATAATAGAAACAGATGAATAACACCTGGTAGTCTATGTAGACAATAGACCTGAAGCCAACATTATTCTATCACATAATGAAATGACCAACAGATGCAAAGAAAATAATTTAAACATAAAAAATAATATCAATAGCTCAGGAGGTAAGACGGTTTCTGGTTCGATCTTTGGTTCCTCCAAAAAGAAATGTGTGAATGTGTACATGTTTTGTAAAACACTTGGATGGTAGACTAGAGAAGTGCTGTAGAACTGCATTCATTTACCAAAATATTAACTTAATGAAGACAATCAAATAATGGTCTCAAAATTATACCATGCATTATGACAGTCCAGCTGATACAATTAAGTCGGTACAATTAAGAATCCATCTGTTAGAATATTCTAAACTCTTGTGACCGTATATAAGCCCTTGCAGAAATAAGATGGTAGGATACAGACAAAAGTTCAGGAAAAAGATCCTTAAAATGATAATATATTTGTCAGATATCTCTGCCCAAAGTCAAGAATGAACCTCCATGCTTGAATCAAAAACAGTTTTTAGTAAGTTTACAGTAAGCGTCTATGAGTTAGTTCTTCATCCACATCTGCATATACTATGGCATAACATTTGAAAATCCAGTAGGTTTTCCTCTGCATTAGATGTTTCAAACAGTGAACCCCCTTCATGGACTTATATATATACTCCTCAACCCTCATGAGACTAACATTGAATGTGTGATAATGAGCCAAGTGCCATATAGGAATATAGATTTATGGCGGTATTTAGGTAAACTCACTCTGTCTTTCATACATCTCTTAGTACATTTACCATTTTACATTTTATTTTTTGCATCTTTGAAGATTTGATGGAGCAAATCATTACATCAATGAGCATTTTGGGTTCTTGAGGACAAAGAGGCAATATTTGAACTGGAATAACAGCAGCTACTATGGGAAAAATATATCAACTGTTTATTAAGCCAGTATGACGCAACAGGGAGTTTCATCGACGCAATCTAATAAATCAAAGGCGTGTTGATAAGTTCTTTAAATTATGGCTAAGAGAGGATGGGAGAGCGACAGAGGGAGGGGAGAGTAAAGGAAAGAGATTTAGGGAAGAGAGGGGGAGGGATAGAGGGGCAGAGAGGGGAGAGGCAGGAACTATTCTGACTACGATAACCATCAACAAACCAGACAGTCTTCCAGGGATGGAAACCCAGATGTGTATGCGTGTGTGTGTGTGTGTGTCCCCTCAGGTCATGTAACATGTGGTAAGGAGGCAGTGTTTTTGCGGTAGTGTCCATTCAGACTCTGGCTCCTGAGGGAACCTTCCAGAAGGAATGAACGCTCTTCCTCTGGGAGGCCCGTGTAGGAAGTGCAGCTTCCAGCCGGGAGGAACCGGCCTTCACACCCCCTGCTGCTTTTCACATTAAGGCCATGGCAGCTATGTTATGGGATATAACCGTTAATCTAATGTATTTTATGGTAGCTACCAGTTCTGTTCATACATTTCATGGGTCAGTTCAGCCATACGAGGTTTGGACCCCATAACTTTGAACAGAAAGTGCACTTGATGTTTTAATATCCTGTGAAAAGAGTGAGATGTTTGACTGTCAGAATAATATAGTGGGAAAGCTTGCACTCATAAATCCTAATAATTATTGAAGCTGATTGTTTATAAAAGAACTGTGAGTGTATGACACCCAAAAAACAATGATACTCAATAATTTCTGATAGATTAAGACGAAAGTTAGAAGAAAAAATGAATTCACATTGTTCCTGCACCAGGACACACATTACACATGCCACTTTTTTAACACTTAAATCAGGTCAAATATAAAGTTATAACCTATAAAATGTCCCTTATACTGTACCACATTAATCCCCATTTTTGATACATGATGCAGAAGATAAAAACGAGTGCATGTTGCAGATTTCATGTTATGTAGAAGACGACATGAATGCTGCATTCGCGTGGATCAGGCAAAGGGTAGACAGCATCATGTTAGAGGAGGGTTTGTTTGTTTCCCCCATGCTGTCCAGAAGGTGTTGTCCGTCTGCCTGAATCCATGTGAATGCAGCATAAATTATGTGTCCAGTATTGTTACAAGACCATGTTTGTTGATTGACTTTTTTCACCATTTTTAAAACAAAGTCACACAGTGAATCCTCTCAACTCATGGTTTGTTTGACTGCACTGTAAACAGCGGTTGATAGAAATTTTGATGATAATGACTAAGTGCACAGCTGGAGCACTTCTATTCCTACAAGTTACCTCAGCATGAAAGTATTTTGTTATAATATGAAAACTCCTTACGCGATGAAATCAGTACAAGGTAGAGTTAATACAAATAATTTAGCCTCCAGCTCTCTAACCTCGCATAAGGCTTTAACCCTTAGCATATAAACATTATGTTAGAGAAGGGTTGCACTTGTTCAAGTAACACAATCTGACCTGTACATTAGGTAGCAGTGATACATTAACATCCTGAAAGCTGGAGACTCAAAGTTAATCTAATACATACACACTATAAAAGCTAATGGTTATGCTAATGCACTCCAACATAACAGATTGAGACCCACAGATTCACGTTTTGTGGCAGCTAGCGGTTAGGCTAATATATTCCAACGTTTTAACGTTCAGAGGTTGGGCTCATGCATTCCACCTTTGTGATGGTTAGCGGTTAGGCTAATGCGTTCCAACATCAAGGTCGCTGGTGGTTCGCCTAATCCGCTTTAAAATGGTTTGAAAACATTTAAACTGGTTTAGCTGGACTTCATTTGACTTTCCATGCACTGGAGGCAACCACAGAACAGGACAGCCTGTTTAGTAAAATGAGCAAAATCCACCTCTCTGTTAGTAAAATAAATATTCTGCCTTTTTTACAGAAGAACTTTCTTAGTTTTGAGTGACTGGGAACCGACATACGCCTCTGTGGTTCTTTATTCCAGTATTACACTCACTTATAAGCTTATAAGCTTACCTTTATGAGTTAATGATGGATGAAATAGCACATTTATAGTTCTTATCCCTTTTTTTCAAAAGTGATATATTTGTTTAGTGAGGGCATAACATAAATGAATGCATAACAAATGTCTGTTGCAGTCGTCTGTTCCGATCAGATTTTCATAATCATCATTTTACAGAAACATTTCATGTCATCTTTTATATCAGTTTAATTTATTGAGTTTTTTTGGCTGAATGGTTAGAAAACTAATGTTAAAATCAGAACATGTAATCACAAATAAAAATGAATAAAAGGAAATAAAAAAATAAAAAGCTGGTCGATAACAAAGACATAAAATATGCTTATAATCACATATCACAAGGTTTTTGCACTCATCATACAGACGGTCTTACAGAGATGAGAGGCGATCAGGGGCTGTTTTACTCTGTAATAAAAGCCCCCCTTTGTTGCCCCATTCCCCTTGAATCCCCACACCCTCCACCATTTCCCCCCTTTTTTTTAACAAGGGACCTTTAATTTGGCGAGAAGGAAGCAATGAATTGTAGAGTATACTTTTCCACGGGCGGCCTGGGAAGTGTGGGTCTCTCTCTCTCTCTCTCTCTTTCTTTCTCTCTCTCTCTCGTCCCATGCAAAATTCAATAGGTAACACATGTGGGACTGGAGCTGCTACTGCACTCCTCCTCACCGCTCGTCCTCTGTGTTCCTTTCCCATATTTGTTCTTTGTCTCTCTCCTCCATGTTCACTCACTTTCATGTTCATAGGAACCAAAATGCAGGAATCAGGGACAGCGTAATACAGAAATAAATTATTCTGATCGAGGGAAAACAAGTAAGAGTTCACAGACATAGAAAGGGTAGTCTATATAGTGTCTCGCACTACGTGGGAAGCAGTTTATTCTCTGACATTGTTTACTCATCCACTGGAATATGCCTTTAGCAGATTCACATTAACAATGAATCAAATATGTGTGATGTTACAGCGGTTGCTCGTAGTGACAAACCCACTCATTTCCAGTTTCAGCAGGCAGCTGTTGTCAGCAAACAACCTCTAATAAACTCACTGTACTCCACCTGATCAGCACCGAACGGCAGACAGACAAAGCACCTGGTGTCGACACAAGATGTGTTCAGGCACAGTATTGAGTGTGGGTCACCCACGTCTTTGCAGTGGTCAGAACCCAAGAGACAATAATTAAGTTACATGCGTGAAACAGAAGAAAATGTACTAGGAGCGTAAAAATGCATTTTGGGTCATGTCCATGTGTGTATAGTGTGACTAAAACACAAAACGTAACCCGGCCTTTTTAGACTGCTGCATTGATTTAGATTCCGGTTCCGGACAGATGTGAGACGAATGCAGCTGAAACGCCTCATACAATTTGGTCGTTTTGTTTGTGTGCCATTTTCAGGGTTATTTCTTAAAACACTGAAATTCCCACTAATACACAACAAATATGAAATAATGTGTGAACAGCAGAAGCAAAGCGAAACTCAGTTAGAATGATAAACCTCACAGTCCTAATCTCCTCTAATAATAATGCAATATGTGGATCTTTGGGTTAGCTTTTGTCGCTGTGTGTGTGTTTTTAGGGAGATGTGTGTGTGTGTGTGTGTGAGACAGAGAGAGTTTATCAGAGGAGACGTGTCAATTAGCTGGGGGGTACAGAAGGCAGAGCCAGAGGTTAAAGGTCAGGGCGGGGGGGATTCGTCAGCTGTCACTAACTATAAAAACTGACTGTGTTCTTGCGCACGTGTGTGTGTGCGACGCTGAGGGCCTCGTTGCGGGTCAATAGCTACTGAGCCGAGACTGAGAACACATGCTTTTACACACACAGACAATCCCAGTCCCAGCTCACCGTGTGTGGTGACACTTTCGCCTGCTGAAAGACTGACGGCACAGAATTAAAACAATTTTTTTTTAAAAGGCAAAGCCCCATGTTTTATTTTTCACTTAAATTTCATGACTTTGTAATTATGGAGAAGAGAAGAACAAACCTCCACCAGAATTAAAGTACAACATGTTTTTCTTAATTTGTTTTTGTTGTTGAGTTGACGAGTCATTCGGACAAAAATACACCATTTTCTGTATTTCAAAAAGATGTTAAAAAAACCCTAAAAACCAAAAACATAATGTGAAACAAATTAAACTTGAGATGAATTGAAGGTAAACATCCTCTATCGTACATCATCAGCCAATAAAATGTGTCTGGACTCCTTCAAACAATAAAACCCAGCTGGTTTTAGCACATACCTGTATGTTAATGTGATGGATGTCAACTGTCTCATATAAACAGCTCAATCGAAAACAGCTTTTTAAAATTGATACATTTTTGGGAAAGCTGCAAGTTTAAATGCTGTAACACTGTAACTCCAACGCTCAATATCGACTTTCGGGTTTTGAATAACACACCTAGTTTAGCTAAACATATATGTGAGAAAATGGTAAAATTGTTCCTTAAAGTGTCTCTGTAAACATCTGTTACAGTTTACTGGCTGACTTCCTACTTCAACTTTGACCCTACCACACTTATTGTAGTGAACACAGTTTTTCCAGCGCAATGAGATGTGCACTCATTTCATTTTTATAAAGCTGTTTAGATGAACTTCATAACATTTGGCTTACAAACTGCCTGATCAGTGTGTCTTGTCCTGCCTGACGTTGGTGTACTGATGTTGGTTTCATCCATTACTTTGGTGTAATCAATAGATATGATGGCCAAAACTACACAAATGAGATCCAAATTCTAATAAACCTCCGTTATCCTTTAGGAAAACTTACTTTAAACATTTAGTATGTGAACAAAGGAAAAGTAAAATCCCTGTAATGTCAGATTCTGAGGTAATGATTTCAGTTTTCCAAAGTTCACATATAGACTTTCTAGAGGTCTGGAAATTACCTGTTCCTCAGAGAGCTTAAGTGTTTTCTCTAGCAGAGCGAGAAGTGATCAGTGTCAGTAGAAAGAGTCAGGTCAGTTCTCTCAGCGTTGGCAACTGCTCAAAACAAAGTACAGGCTTTAGACCGCAGACAGAAGCATTATGGGTACATAATGCCTCCTTTCCTCTCCTCTTTCCCTCTCACGCCCTCCATCCCGCCTTCCATCTCCATCTCTTCCTCTTTTCTCCCTGCAGTCTTCTGTGTGTGCCCAGTAATAAGACCAGTGTGTGTGTGTGTGTGATCACAGAGGACATGATTAGTTTCCTTCATTAGGCTAAAGGCCGGGCTTTGCTCCATGGTAAATATTGGGCCATGGAAATGAGACATTTACGCGCACACACATACACACTTGGAAAGGCCACACCTCTAACACTCATCTAATATGCGCTCACAGTCCTGGACAGGACATTCCTCATTTATTCAGCAAATGGTCATACACACAAACACACCCTTACACACCTACACACACACACACACACACACACACACACACACCTATAAACCATCAAATGCACACACACATGACTCCATGCAGTCATATCCACACACATTCTGACCACATTTTGACACTCTCCCTCACACGCCGAATAAATATACACACAAAATCAAAACACTTCAAAAACACACACACTTTCTGGCTTAATCCACACTGCCCAGCTCCACCACACACACTCAAACACATCCCCATGAAAAAAAACACACACATACACACACACACACACTCACACTCACATTCATGCCAAAGCAAATGGGTGCAGGTTGTGGCTCGGCGGTGTGTTCCTGTGGCTTTAATTAATTCCAACGATTAATGGGACGTGATCAGTTCCAGACCGAGTCAGGCCAGAAGCCGCTGTGTGTGTGTACGTGCGTGCGTGTGTGCGTGAGCTGCCTCTCAGCAATGGATTCAGTCCACACATGAAACACCTTCACTGCTGCACTGGCCAAACAGGACAGGTACATTCCCTGCTGCTGCTCTTATGACTAATACTGATACTGCTTCTACTACTGGTGCTAATATTACTGCTTCTGCTGCTGTGCTGCTATTACTGCCAATGAAGCCAATAACGCTGCTGCTAATATTAATACCAATACCAGTACTACCTCTTTTGCTTCTACTACTAGGGCAAAAAACTGTAGTTACTACTACTGTTCCCACTTCCAATACTGATGCTACTGCAACTACTATTGCTGCTGCACTCCCAGCCTCTGATACTACTGTCATTACCTTTATTACTACCTTTACAAGTGCTAATATTACTGCTACTACTTCTACTACTGTTATTATTACTTACTGTATATATGCACACTTCTATTGCCAATAATACGACTGCTGGATCAACAACCGTTAGTAGTAATAACTACTTTTATTATTGTTTCTCCTGCTTCTGCTGCTACTGTAACAAATGCTGTGTTTACTGCTACTGTTCAGCTTTTACTACTGCAACTGCACCTGTTTCTGTTGCTGCTGCTTCTGCTACTGGTTCCACTACTCTTACTAATACTGGCCAAAAAGGAAGAAGTCCGGGGCATTCAAACAGTTGGCCGTATTATTTTGGTAGATATTGCAATATGATTCATGATTAGAGGTATTGATCATTTTTGCATCACAAATTGAATTTTCACTGAAACAACAATTAAAATCATGATGATGATGTAAAATATTGGGGGGTCAATACCAAACAAATGTGTATTCTTCAATCTGTAGAACAACATTTGTAGGCCAGGTCATATAGTTCATTATAATTCTGGTTTGTCACCATAAAATTGCAGCTTCTGCGATATTCCACTTGGCCATACTGACATTTTTTATTGTATTTTGAGTAATTTTGCAGCTCTACCACCTAAACTATTAAAAGAAAATAGGAGCTAAATGAAGTAACATTAAAAGAAAGAGAGAACTGCACTACCAGACCTTCATCCTCAAAGAATAAGACACAAAACTAAAGAGCAAAAGAAGCCAAAACTAACGAGATCAGAAGACCGAGCTCCTATGAATGTAACTACTACTACTGCTGTTACAACCGCTACTACATCTACAAGTTCTATGTTGAGTGTTTTCCACCGCCGCTACTTGCAGTTGACCATTATCTGCCGCAACCGACAGCCGTTACGTCCAAACATGTGTCAGTGGAGGTGCACACTGGAAACCGTACATTCTTTTTTTAACATGTTTGCGGACACTTTCGCACACTGATGCATGATGGTCAGAACAGGAATGTGCAAATACCAGGCTCTGTTCCCTCACTTACACATGCATACGTACAAAAACACACCCACACACACACAATACACACACAATACAAAAAATGTGTGTAGCTGTAGATTCACGTTCTCTTGCATGGACACACTTTTTTTTCTCACACAGACGCACACATGTGGTGTGTTGCTATGTGCTGAGCTGGTGCTGCGCTGGCTGGTAGAGGAGGAAGAGGGTTTAACGCAGACAAAGACACCCAGGCTCCGCCCACAGGAAGAGACTGCCGAGGTGGACGCCAAACCTGACCTCTCCGCCGTGTGTGTGTGTGTGTGTTTGACCGCAGAGAGATCCAGCATACGGACAGTGTCAAGCTGAT
>JAGRRF010012897.1:26376905-26392215 GCA_019097615.1 Morone chrysops
CACACACACACACACACACATACCCTGAGCTTTGCGCTGCTGGTTGTATAGTGAGGTTTGGAGTTAGGAGGGAAACTCCCTCAGATAGAGGCCCTGATACACACACACACACACACATACATACACACACAGAGCTATTTTTCCATCATTTGCGGTGCAGCGAGCTATGTGACGATGTTTATGGCACTGTATGTCTGTCTGGGAAGATGTAAGGCTGCTGTGTGTGTTTGTGACTTTGTGTGTACGTGTAAGGATGTTGAGAGTGTGTGTCGAGGAGTGAACAGCTTTCTTGGACGCTCTGAGCTTTGACATTTGTGTATACGTCTGTGTTTGTGTGTTTGCGGTGTGTGTATGTCTAGCTCGGTTTATGTGTTAGTCTGTTTATCGCTGTGTGTTTTGGAGAAAGTGTTTATGCAGTCAAATTGGTCTTCCCTTCTAAAAACATGTACTCACATGTAGTTGGTTAGAAGGCCTGGCTCTGGTGCTCTGTTTGTATCCTGTTTTTCATCAGCCAACATCACTTCATATCAGGAGATTTTCACATTAAAGCTGTTATCCTTGTTATCATGCTTCTCTTACTTTGTATTGTCTCTGAAGCTCTAACTCGCAGTGTTTTGGTGTAGATCTCTGTTGTGTCCAAAATCTGCCCCTCAGTCAATAGTTTACTTCGTGAACTGAGATATCAAACTTAAACATCATTTTGCACCATCAGTGAAAGCTGTAGAGTCGCGAAGTTTCGTTACCTTAGAGTGAGCCGTATCAACAGAGGGAGGGGGTCCTGTTCTACAAGGTCCGCCAAGCTGATCTGCCATGTTTCTACAGTAGCCCAGAACAGACAAACCTTAAAGATTTTTTCAGGTTTTGCCACCACTATAGTTTCTGCTTGGAAGGTGCAGTTGGTTGCAATGTGCTACTTCACCACTAGATGCCACTAAATCCTTCACACTGGTCCCGCTCCTTGTCCCCAGTCTCAGTCCTCAATCTGTGCCAAAATGCATTCAAGTTACATTATCAGGTCTAAGCTTTTATTTGTCTGATATTTTGGTTTATGACCAAATACCTCCCATCAGCCTCAGCTGCACGTTGTGCTGCGTTCTAATTAGCAAATTATGCTAATTCTCTAACTCACTAGTCTAAGATGTAAACAGCATTTATACCTAAACAGTAGCATGTTAGCATTATCACTGTCAGCGGGTTAGTATGCGTATGTTAACATTTAGCTCAACGTGCCTCTGTGCCCCCTCACAGAGCTGCTAGCATGGCGGTAGACTCTTAATCTTGTTTTTTTATGAAGTGCTCCTTCCTATAATAACTCTAGTGGGTGCTGCAGCTGCGCCACTTCCCTCTTCGACGTTACGGTCTGTGTGTTAGAGATGTACGCATTATTTGCATTGACGCGCTGTCTGCAACGGGCCTTTGTGATTAAGACATACCTAGTTCTTTTGTGATTTATTTCGCAAGTCCAAAACCTCCATAGCAAACACACAACAACACTGTAGTTTACTAACTTTGTGTTGGTGTCTGCCATATGTGAGTAAATGACCCTTCAGGCGAGAAAACACAACAAAACCAAACATAAGAAAGATGTTCACCAAACACCCAAATCAGAGTCACTTAGCTTTCTGGGGGGGTTCATTTCACAGATTCCATGTTGGTTCATGCTGCTCTGGAAGTGGCTCAGACAAATTTTTGGAATCACTGAGGTTAAGATAGCTGAGGTATAATTATACATGTGGTTCTTTGTCAAATCACCAAACTGAGCATTCCTGCAGAGTTTTTTATGGGTCAACCACACACACACATTTATATTCCTTGGAATACTTTGTCACTTTTGGTGCAAGCAGTTTTTGTTGTTGGCTTCCAGCAAGGATGCACACTTCAAAGCATACAAGAAGATCTCAGACTGAGAGAGAGAAATATCACAAAGCATTCAAATGTATTCTGTAGTTTATACACAAACAGAACATCCACACACAAACATGTTCTTTTATATTAAAACTCATTTTTGGATGCAGGTTTCAAAGCATGCAGGTATTTGGGTGGAATGCAGACACACACACACTGACACACTTGTGCGTATGTCCTTGAGTACCCTGTCACTATTGGATGTACACATCAAAGCCTACAATGCCTGTTATGTGTGTGGCGACAGACAGTAATTAACTGGGAACATCCCAGTGGGACCAGTACTGACTGACTCCATCAATCACAGCCTATCTGCTGCAACCACTGGAATGTCTGCAGGGAGCTCGCATGCTAACACTTTGTTAACGCGGGAGTGTACGTTAGGGTGTGTTTGTGTTTGACATCCATATCAAAATATTTGTTTGGTAATTTAACATGCATAATCATGTATTAGCAATCTGCTTGTGTGTGTGTGTGAGAGAGAGAGCGAGGGAAGGGGAGAGAGATGGTGCTGAGCATTTATGTCGCTATAGTGTTTCATTGCTATGTTGTATATGTATATGTGTAACTGTATTTTCTTTAGTATATTTTTATTTTGTAACTTTTTCTTACATTTCCCGTCATTTTCACCAGTCGATATGTAGCTCGACTACAGAGCGTTGAAGGGCTTTCCTTTAAACCTTCTTCTTGGCTACAGCTGACTGAATAAAAACAGTAAAATGTTCAAATAAACCATCAATTAGCATTACAGTATGTTATGGTAATTTATATTTGAGTGAGGAAAGCAATATTATATTAGTTAGGTACCCCTGGATAGACGGTTGCATCAGAATAACATCACCAAAGAGTGAGTGAATGAGCAGGAGGGTGATCAGAAACCGTTTTAAACTTCTCGCGGGTTAAAGAGCCAACCATGAACTGAATCACTCGCAGTTTGTGTCCATCCTGGGACATTCTTGCCATTCCTCATCTGTCCCTCTTCATCATCACTCCAATTAATGCTGTCAAATAAAAAAAAAGAAAATTTCTCATTTTCATAATGTATTGGTTTTCTGCTGGGTTCAATTCCTGTCAGCATAGCTAGTAAATGTAATTCTTATTGGCTTGCGAACCCAAAATCTTGGATGTCTGAGCATCCCTGAATGCATCACCATTTTCAAAATGGCAGCAGTACTACCACATGACATCAGCATAATCACCTTTTCATACATTTGAAAATAACTTTAGACAGATGCAATGTGAAATTATTGAGCAGAAATATGCATGATACTGGTGGCATCAGTATGCTCCGTTAATTGATCCAATATTGAACATTTCATTTAGAATGCAGGTGTCCATTCATAAAGCGAATCTGATCTGTTCAAGCAAAGACACACACACACACACACACATGGTGGCGACAGACAGTAGCCAAAGGTTATTCGTGTGTGTTTGAGAGAGACAGAGGGGGGATATGAAGGGGTTAAGCAGGGAAGTGCTGGAGCCAGAGAGATTGACCCAGACATGACCTGTGTAAATCTCACACACACACACACACACACACACTGAGCAACTCATCCTGAAAAATATGGAGAGATGGAAGAGATTAAAGAGAACATGGCTCATTTTTACAGCTGAAGTTGTGATATAATGTGTAATATCCTTAAACTCGCTGTTACTTTGCAGCACAGGCACATCAAGGTGAATACTGTTCTGTACAGTGCTGATAATTACTGATATAAACACATGGCAACACATGATTGCATGAGTGCATCATTTATATTAGAAATAACCCACATATGAACGCTTTAGATATACAGATTAGAATAAACTAAATAAAACCAAGACTCACATGAATTTAGCCTTTATTGTGTCTGTTCTTTAATATTTTGAGGTTAACTAATTATTATAATTTATAATTGTATTTATAGTTTATTTGTGATTAAAGAGACAAACTAAGCTAGGAAAATAAGCGTAAGTAATTCGAGCAACTTGTTTTCTTATGAGGAAATTGCGTACATTTAAGAAAATCGTAAACTAAAGTGCTTCCTGCAGCAGCCTCTTATAGTCCAGTCTTCCAATTCAGTCTGACCTCTTCTGGCATTTGACCAATCAGATAACAACTCATTGCCGGTTTAAGAGCACATTGGCCGTGAACGGGCTGAAATGGGGCCTATTCCTCATCATCAGCCATTAGATAGTGTTTAAGACTGTGTGTGTGTGTGTGTGTGTGTGTGTGTGTGTGTGTGTGTGTGTTCATGGGTGTTTGTCTCCGTGTTCAAATAATTTCCATAATTCTGTGTTTATGGATGGGAATGATTTGTATATGGGTGTGTGTGAAAATTATAGTCAGAATTCTGTTTATCTGGGTGAAACTTTGTGCTGTGTTATCACAGCCTACACGTCATTTTGGGTTTGTTTGTGTATATGGAAAACCATTTTGTGTTTACAGAGTGTGTGTTGTCTGTACATGTTAAGTTGCCTTGTTCGAACAAACGAGCTACAGTTTTGGAGTCTCCTGCTACACTCTCTCTCTTTCTCTCTCTTTCTCTTTGATGTCTCTCGGTCTCGTGGATCAGATGATCCACAGAGAAGCAGGAGAGTTGTTTATGACCTGTGGATGAAAAGCATGTCATTGCAGTTGTTGTGTGTGTGGATGTTGCTTTGGTTACGTCTTGGCATCGACATCAGACCTCGTCTCTATAAAATCTCTGAGCTGACGTTGAACCTGTGAACTATCGAAACGCTCTCTGACTCTTTGTGCTTTTTTGCTCTCAAAAAAAGAACAACCTAAAGAAAGAGACTGTGTGCAGCTTCTCTGTCACAATACTCAGAGAGATTTCTGTCCACTTTTGCCCCTAAAAACATTCCAAAAAATATGAGAATCTATGTTTTTATTTTTTATTTTTCTACAATGCAGAAAATCGTAAGTAGGATTCTTTTAGATTGTCCTGGGACACAAACAACTGGAATTGAAGTAGAAAATGTGAATTTTTGCATGTAGAACAAAAATAGAATCAGTACTCACAGGCTGGAAATGTTCTTATAGTCTTTATTAACAGAGATGTTTCAAAGTGCCATCTTCCATCTGACCATAATGTCATAACAATAATAAAGACCACAAAGGGGTTTCCAGTGTGCAGCAATGTACTGATCAATACATCTGGAAATATTTCACACAAATGATCAGAAGTGAACTGATACATGAGAGCCATAATATCTGTCCGTCCCCTCTCAGGAGCTCCCACTCATCTTATATAAAGTGTGTGTGTTTGTGTGTGTGTGTGTGTGTTCTCAGGGTCAGGGACACATTGGATTGTTTATGTTTGCTATGGCAGCGATAGGGTTTGTGTGTGTGTGTTCGCAAGTGTATGTTTGGTTAAGATGAGCTGATGGGCTGTGGTAGGATAAAATCACACACACACACACACACACACACACACACACACACACACAGGGTCATGATCAGGCTGTCAGTGCTGTAGCTGTTAACGAGCAGATGTCGCTGAAACTCACTGTCACCCTGCCCACAGCGTGATGCTGAGGTCACACACGTAACACACACGTACACAAAAACACACACATTCACTCTCACTGACTCTCCTACACAAAAACAATGAGCTATTATAGTTTAATTATGACAAATATCATAGATTAACCAAGATTTTAAGATTTCATGTTTAAAGTTAAAGAAACAGAGTTCAGAAGCTCTGCAGTGTTTAATTGTCCTCTACACTGTGTATGTCTACAACTACATCAGTTTCTATATTTCTGTTCTGTTTGATGCTGCCATTTTGTTTGTTTGAATGAATTACATTTTAACATTTTGTATGGTGGCCCTGAGAGTTCAATGCACTGCAGCGTAGGGCAAACACACGCATAGTCAAACCACAGAAAAATACAAGATATTTTTGCTCTTCTCCTGGCTTTGGTAGAAGAGTTTGACTTTGTCACATGGTTCATTAGACGGTGATGGACAGACAGATCATCTGGCCTGTTTTTTTAAACTGCCTGCCCTTTTTCAAACACTTGTAATTTTGCCTTATGACAGACCAGATCTCTAATTTTGTAAGCAATTCAATTAGATCTGGTGTTGTGCTGTTTGAACAGCTGGGCCAGTCAGAACTTTGCAGGTGGGATGATCAAGATTGGGGGAAAATGAAAATGTATCTACCAGGAATGTCCACTCACGTGTTTATTTGCCTGTGCATTACTGGAGGACGTCGCGTTGGGTTGCAGCACAAGTTGAGCGAGGTTCAACTTTCCTGCCAGGTGTTGTTTGTTGAGGCCTCTGCATCAGAACTCGCCATTGGAATGAGTGAGGGAGCTATGTGTTTTTGACATTATCCTGCGTTCCCTCCAAATCCCGCCAATGCTCGGCCTGCTGAGTCTAAAGTACAGTACTGTAAGGTTCTGAAGTTAAACCACCGCAGAGCTTTTTACAGGTTCTTCAGTCCAACCAGGTTTTCATTCTCACTCCAGATTTTTATCTCTCTTGTTATCGTCTTCTCATTGATCCGTTTTCTCTCTTCCTCTCTCTGTCTTTCTCTATGGATTCATGTACATGGTAACCATGTTACTCTTAGAAATCAGGTCAAGCAAGAAACTCTATTTCTTTAATTCAAACACTCTCTCTTTCTGTCCTTTTCCTCTTTTTTTTGCCTTACCCCCTCTCTTACTTCTCCTCGCTCTATCATCCCCTCCCTCCCTCACAGAGCCAACACTAAGCGTGGTCGGATAACTTTTTACAGCGTACAGAACATAAACCTGTCGTCACGCAGTGTCATTACTTTGTCATCCAGAGCAGCAGCACTCTTAAGTATAGTGGCTTTTTTTCTTTTCATCTCTGTTTTCACTTCACTCACTTCCTCCTTATTTCCTTCCTTCCTCCTTTCCTTCTCTCTTTCCCCTGCTTTCCATCGGTTGATCTTTCTCTAAAACCTTCCTCTCCTCTATTTTTCCTTCACTTGTTTTTTTCACATCATTCTTTCCTAAAGGTTTATGGTCTCTCTCTCACACACACACACACACACACACATTAATATCTCTCTTTCATTCCCCTTCTGGTCCTCGAACACACCCCAAACAAATACACACACTCATAGGCACACTCCCAAACTGCTTTGCACATGTTCAACTTGGCTCGGTGCCCCAGAAAGCTGGAGCAAACCTGTTGAGTGCATGTGAGTGTCTGCGTTACACATCTTTCAACTGAAAAAACTGTCAATTTTACATGGAAGTAATACCCTGATAATCACCACAGTATTTTTTTTAAATTTATGTGTTTAGCCTCTCAACATATGCTTTCAGTGCTGTTTCTTTGTTTGTCTGTCAGCAGGATTACGGAAAAACTACTGGGCTGGTTTTCATGAAACTTGGTGGTAGGGTTTAGCATTGGCCAAAGAAGAACCCACTACATTTTTAGAGTGGATCTGAATCACGTTAACATTGTGAGATAGGTCAATTGTAACACTACAATCTATGGCATTATGCACTGAATTCGTTGGTAAACCCCTCTTGATTCAATTGAATGCTATGCTGTGAGTGAGTGCTGTGACACTTGGAATGGGAGGGTAAGATGAGGGGGCTGCAACTGCACCTCTATTTGCCATTAAACCCTACACAGTGGTCCTTTAAGTAGAAATAACAGTGTCAAAGTCAAACCTTTTTTTACTATAATTATATGATGTTTTTACACCGAGTCAAATATCCAAACACAAGATGTAATTAATGTTTTTTATAACTGTGAACCATTCCATCAAATGGAAATATTCTAGATGTATTGTGCATCATTTCAGACAATTCCCAGTGTCTAAATCTAATTAAACAACATTGTCAAAGCGTCTGAAATATCAAATCAGTTTTTCACTTCACCTTTCTTATTATTCTATATAACAGTTTCTTTCCTCTTTTACCTCAGCTGTACTTTCTTTATACTCTCGGTAGTGCACGGTGGGTTTTTAGAGCCACTTTAGACAATAGTCAATATACTTAGTTTCTAGTTCTTCTCTCTGATGTTCTCTCCTTACCCTCCTTCTCTTTCTGCACCTTTTACCTTCTTCCCTTTTCCTCTCTCTGCTCTGCTCTCCTCCTCTTCATCATCCCTTTATCCTCTCCATTCTCTGTTTCTTTCCTCTTACAATGTGTCCCTCACTTTATTTTCTTTCTCCACCACTCAATTCGTCCATTTATCAGGACTCAACAACCTCACTTCTGTTTTTCCATTTTCCCTTTTCCTGCCCTTTCCTGATTTCCTTTTCTCTCTCATCCATACTTCTTCTTGTTTCTCTCTATTTGTTTTTTTAGTCATCCACTCTATTCATCATCTTCTCCGAGCAGTTTTTTTTCTGTGTTTTCCTGTTGTTTTGTTGTTGTTACCCTGCAGCTGTCTCACAAACACACGCCAGAACGCCACGGTGAGAGTGGCCCT
Source organism: Morone chrysops (assembly GCA_019097615.1). Lineage (NCBI taxonomy): Eukaryota > Metazoa > Chordata > Actinopteri > Moronidae > Morone > Morone chrysops. The sequence goes on from JAGRRF010012897.1 coordinate 26,385,220, forward strand.
GGTATTTTGTGTATCAGTGTGTGCATGTGTGTGTGTTTATGGAAACACCGAGAGTCCTGCTGATGTTCCCACCCTGATAGCCAGGTGTCCTACTGACACACACTCCAAGACACAGAGATTAAAATGGCAAATGCCCCAAATCATTATATGAACACACCCTCCATGAAAAACACTCCAAGGTGACAGTGGAGGGCTCTGAGAGTCTTTTGCGAGAAGATGAGGTCATTTGGCGCTTCCCATTCCTCTCTCTCTTTCTGTCCATCCATCTCTCCTCCCTTTCATCCCCACACAGATGCCATAAATAACCACACACACACACACAAATGAGTGTCCGCAGAGAGTTGACACAGCAGAGATAAATGTGAGAGAGAAACAAAGTGTGAAAAGCAGATGGAGAAAAGAGAGCTGATAACAGAGGGCAAGTCGGTGATGTCACCCCATATAAAACGAGAGAGGGGAGATGTGGAAAGTGTCTGAGGTCATTTTCTCATAATTCACTTCACGCAGCATCAGTTCGGTTTCGCTGCATCTCACCAGTGTTCCTGATACATCTGAATACACGCAGCCACCTGAGACTCATTTGTTCTAGCTGACATAAGTCTTCTGATAATTGTCATCACATGGAATCACAGAATGATAAAGGTAAATGATGGTCCCATTTAGAGTAAAATAGATGATGAAGCAGGGTATGCTTTAGGGTGTGGCTACCTTGTGATTGACAAGTCAAGGTTGACAAGATTCCGTTTGCATTGCCTATTTTTTTCTTAATTTTCTTTTTTTCAGAAGCATATTTTAGTGTACTGTTTATCTGTAATAGTATATAATAATAATTGTGTGACTAGGCGAGCCACAATGGTTTTTTTGCTACGGACAAGTCGGAACTGCGCAGGCGTAAGGTAGCTCAACTCGCATTACGTCACCGCTGCTGGCTGCAAAAAATCAACATGCCAACGGCCATAATGCCAAACTCGAGTCTTCAAAAAGCTGCTCCATAAAGAAACGTGTGACGTCACAAAAGGTTCACGCTTGGGTTATTGGGCGATTAATAGCTGATCTCAACTATGGTGTAAGTACACCCACCACAACCGTGTGTCCTAAACATTACATTCATATAGAATCTGAAAAATAGGTTTTATAGGAAGCTTAGTGCCACCCAGATTACAAAAACATTGTCACTGATTGTTCTCTGCCAACACAAAATGTTCACACTGAAAAAATCTTTAATTTTTTCCTTGTTCACCCTTTTGTAGCTTTTTCCTGTAATGTCCACTCTGACCAACAAAACCATGTTTAACCTCTTCATGGTTCTGTTAATGCACTCAAAGCACATGGTTAGGGTTGGGGAAAGATCCCGGTTTCGGTTGAATATTGAAAAACCAAACACTGATTGAAGCATGACTTTCAAAATATTTAACCAAAACCGCAATCTTTCCCAAACTGCAACTTTTACTGGTCAGAAACCAATGTGGGAAGCAGGTCTCCAGGGTCAAAGTCTTGTGGTTTGTACGCCCAACTATCCACCCTGACCTCCTCCTTATGACTTAAGTGTGATTTAAGGATGATCACTTTGTTGATCAGAAACATTGGCTAAGTTAAAACTATACTAACACATTTTGTAGGGGATGGGGATGGATAGAAGGATGGGATTGACCCATTATATTGTGCAGATAAAAAGCTGTGTCTTTGTATATTCTGTATTCTCATAATTTAATCTCACAAAGTTCAGCAAGTTAAGTGTCATAGCACATAAAAATTAAGTCCCGACAGCCTGGAAGGTAGAAAAAACAGAGTAGTTGAAGAGAACAGGAAACGATATATATTTAAAAAAGAATGAGAAAACACACACACGCACTTATAGTGTATTGGACACACACACACTGTTTTATTCTCTGCTAAGCACCATCTAAATGTGATGCTAGAGTTAGCTCTGCAGGTAGGAATCCTGAGATAAATGGACCACATCTCCTTCTCCTCAGTGTGTGTTACACGCAGTAGTAAATAATTTGTATTTTTTTTTTTTTACATCAGTTGTTTTATGTCCAAAATGTGCTTAAATAGATTTTTCTCAGACGTATATACTAGATGGTATGAAATATATTTTTAGATGTGGTCCCAAAGTCTTTACCCTTTTTAAAATATATGTGGTCATTTTCAGGAATTCATGTTCTCTTTTGTCCTCTCAGTTGATGACTGTATAAGATACATAAACAGAAACAGTGTGAATTTACAGTGACTATCTTGTTGCACCTTTGTGGGAAAATAATGTAGAATTTTAATCAGTAAATATGAGTTGCTTTGTGACAAAAACAACCTGCAATGCAAATTCATGTTCATAACCAACATATAGAATGTTATCTGGATGACAGATGTCCTGTTTAATCAGTAAAAGTCACCTTTAACACGTTATTGTTCCCAACAGGAAATACACAGAAAACAACCATGTTAAACACAATACCTCACACATTACAGAGTGTGTGTGTGAGGGTACAGGGTGGAGAGTCTGTTATAGTTTAGCAGATTTATGGTGTGTGGGCTACAAAAAGTTCCATGTAAGATAAATAAGTTATATGCTCTCTATGTCTCTCTCCCTCTCTGTCTCTCTCCAGGACACACTGACGTCTTTGTTCCCATTGTACCAGAGCAAATATACACTCTGTGTTTAGCCAGCACCACAACACACACACACACACACGCGCACACACTTCGTAGGGTGTTCATTCATTCGCTTTCATTCTTTGAATAATTCTCTCTCATTATTGTGATATTTAACCAACACACGTACAGTTTGTACTCGCGCACACTCTTGTAAGTACCAACATCCTTTCACACAAGCCCTTAACAAACAATGCTAAACCACCAGCTCATAAATAATCAGCACTGCCAAACCATGCAAGTGTGTGTTTCTGCTACATCAACATGGTATGTAGTTGTGTCCTGGCTGGCAACCAGTGAGTATGTCCTATCAGGATTAGCCTGGAATGTACACACTGCCTCTCCCGTCTGTCTCTCTCTCCTTCGGTCTGCCTCCTCTTTCTCTGTCTCTCTCTTTTCTCTGTGCATTTGTCTTCAGTTAGATATATTTTGGATGATCAACACAGTCTTTATCGCTAATTAGAAGAACACAACACATTTGACTGACCGTAGAGTGAACGTTGGTTAATTATCACAGGCCTGTTAACAGAATCTGTGGCCTCCCTAATTATAAAATCAGTCTTCATTTTTGCACCAACGTTTTCGCTGAAAGTTTTCTAGTTAAAGGAATAGTTTCATATTTTGGGAAATAAACCAATTATATACACAAAGATCTATACCATTTTATTACAGTTTAGTTTGGAGCTAGCCCAGAGTCAATTAGCTTAGCTTAGCATTCAGACTGGACGCAGGAGGAAACGGCTAGCCTGGTATCACCTGGCTCCATACTGAACTCACATACATGAGAGTGGTATCGATCCGAAGTAATTAGGCTGATGATAAACTACTTCTTTAACACATACGGTATATGGTTACTGCACATGCACATTCATTTCTTTCACACATACAGTGGACCACTGCACACACACAGAGTAAATGAGATGTTTTTACATTAATCAGCCGAAGCAAACTGTATTTACTTACTTTATTTCTCGAGGGGTTAAACAAATATTAGGAGCCTGGAACCATTTACACACACAGGTTTGGTGTTTTAGAGGAAACTCTTCTCTTCCTCTGACTGGGGATGTGACCACAGGGAACATAACCTTTTCCCCTCAGAGGGATGTAGTGTGTGTATGTATAGGTTTGTGCGCATATGTGTTTGAGAGAGAGCTCCATAAAGGCTGCTGGGATGATTTCCTCTCCTCTATAACCACAGTCCCTCTCCCATGACGAACTCTTCTACCTGGAGAGCTGTCTGTCTTTCTACCTGTCTGTGGTTCTGTGTTTATTTGTTTCTGCCTGTCTGTCTCAGTTCACTACCTACCTGGCTGATCAGAGCAGGTCATGATCTGGATGCGATGTTCTCAGCAACAGTGGAACTGTGCCAACCCTCTCAGAGAAGGGTGCCGAGGCTCATTATGACCCTGCTGACGTGCATATTTGGAAAACCCGTCTGGGACAAACCAGCCAGCCGTCTCGTCTTCTACCGAGCACCTGGACTTTAAGTTATTTGGGGTCTGGCTGACCCTCTTTCTTTCCTCTTCTTTTCTTCTCAGATCCCTTTATAGGCTCATTCATAGATTCATCCCTCTCTTAAATGGCACCTTTCCTATTATCCTCAGAACAAAGGCCTATTTAAGAGCTATTCACACACACACACACACACACACACACACACAACAGGGTCAGAGATAAATGGTGTCATTAAACAGGGGAGGTGAAGACTTCCTGACCTCTCATACACACAGCCCTCTGAGCCCTGAGAGTGTGTGTTCATATATTTCACCGTGTTGAACACACTCAGCACACTATGTTTGAGTATTCATATATTTTACCCTATCTCTCTCTCTCTCTCACACACACACACACACACACACACACACACACACACTGGTGGCCATCCATCACATCCATGAAAGAACCATTTAGAGCTGGTGGTGAGAGACAGACGGGCTGAGAGAGAGAGCGAGACGGGCTGTGGGAGTGTTTGGTAAAACAACCCCAGAAGCAGAAAACTTGTGATACACTTTTTAAAAAGTTTTTAATTAATCAGAAAACTCAAGTGCAACGTATTTTGTCCTAATCAGTACCCTAATCATGCCTCTGCTGTGTTGATATGATATGTATATGAATGGATATGTATTAGCATGTAGTATAAACCCCTGTGGCTGTATTGTTCATGTTTGGACAGTTAATAATGTATTTTTACCAAAACAGTTTTGAGTCAAATTACAGTCAATCCCTCAGGGTGAACACATCACTCCTCTATACAGAAATTACAGTTTCAGCATAAAAGTTCCCATTAACAACCATGACTCCATGATGAAAATTCATCATGAGAACTGCCTCTACAACCAGCTGACTCAATTGGAGGCCCGTGTGCCACATCTGGCCCAGAGGCAACCTTAGAGTGGCCCAGCACACCTAAACCCTGTGACAAAATAAGTAAACTACATACAGTATATAGTGTATGGAAGTGGCTGACGAGCCATCTTGCTTCCTTCTCATGTCTTTTGTCCTGTGAGTTGTGACCATATCTAGGAGCTTTTCAAAACATCTGGCTATTGACAATCACAAGCAGGGAAGTGCTCTGTTGAAACTACCCCGAAACATAAAACTGACAATTAAAATCATCAGTTGAACCCTGCCTGGACTGGCAAGGACTTGGTTGATTTTACAACCATCTCCAAATGCCAAACCAATGTGTTTGATTTGCAATGAGTTCGCTGCGGTAGGTAACGAATATTTAGAGGCAGCACATTCAGAAACACCAAACATACAGGACAGACTGAAAGCTCCAGTGTGTAGGATTTAGTAGCAACTTGCAACCAACTGAAACCCCTTTGACTCAGTCAAGTTTGTAAGATGAACTACAGTTCAACATGGCAGCTTTCGTAGAGGACGTGATCCCTCTGCAGACAAAAACGCCTCATTCTAACTTGAGGAAAACACAACAATTTTATTTTCAGGTGGTAACACACTAATGAAAATATACCTATGAATATTATATTGCCAATAGATCCTCCTAAATGTTAAACAATGGACCTTTTAAAGTTAAAATATGGTGTTTAATAGGCTGCTGAAAATGTGCCAATCTACATTTCCTTGGTTTTAGAATCAATTGAATTTATAATTGAATGGCCCTGCTCTACAGTATGCAATGTCTAAATATCTACAGAATGGCCTCAAAAAACTGTTTTATTTTTTATTTTAAAGAGTTTATAACTGAAAGGTTTGTTTTCTTGTGTTTGTAGCAGCTGTGTATGTGTATATAGAGTCTGAGAAGAGACCGTTAATATCCACAAACAGCATCATTTTTGTGCAGGTAAATGATGGTTATCCTCTATTATTAGATCAGCCTTTTCCATTAATGGCATATTGACATTGACATAGTCATTAACAGTACCTGAAGATTTTACCAGAACCTTGGTGTAGTGGAAGACTATGTTCACTCTAAACCACAGTTATCAGTGCCTTCTTGCATTTGGTCGTGTGAAGGGACTCAGGCCATGTAAAGTTCAGTAGAAGCAGATGTTTATTTTATTTATTTATTGATGATTGTATTCTCCATAGCAGGGATTAAGGCAGTTGATCGACGTGGCCGCAGAGGGCTGAAATCATATTCACTGAAACTGATAATATAAACCACTGTACACACTAACCACAGGGCAGTATGTCGAGCGGGTTAGGAGGGGGATCAGCTTCAAAGCCACCTCAGTCCTCACAACTTATCCATCTCCATCTGTGAGTGTGACGCCAGTATAAATATATAGCTCTCTTTCCACCACATTCATGTGTCTGTGCGTGTGTACATATGTTAATGCATACATGTATGATATTTCATCTAGATTCATGTATTCCTCACCGAGCACATACACAGCCCTTTTCGGCTTCTTATTTATGTTAAACACACACACACATGCAGCAGGGTGATGGTGGTTTCAGACTCATTTCTGTTCCTGATGGTTGAGTTGTTCAAGACGTGAGTGAGGCATGATAGACGGATCAATGTATATTTATTTTTACTGTTCCTCACTTCAATAGAGCCCTATCAGTTCAGTCAGGATTTAAGAGAGGCCATGTGCATATTGTATAAAAATCAGGCACAGTTCATACATTCTTGTTTTTTATGTGTTTATAATTGTGTGAAATGTTTAATATGATGTATTGGAGAAGACCACCAAGTCAGGCCATCAGTTCTATTATCAGCTTGCACAAAAGTCACCTTTTCACACTGAGGCAATGACCCAAAAAAAAGACATATTTGCTGTTTGCTCCTCCCTTGTACCGGCTCTGAAAGGATGGCCTCACTTATTTTCTCCTCTTTTTTTCCCATGCCAGTGCCCTTTTCACTCTGAAATT
>JAGRRF010012897.1:26406904-26433660 GCA_019097615.1 Morone chrysops
AATGGATTCTGTAAATCAGAAGGTTTCAGCTGCAGTCTCCTGCATGCTGATTGGTCCGGGATGCGGGCGATCTGTGCGGCCGCCTCTATTTTGACTACGGCTGCCTGCAGATGAATGCAGTGCCGTGATCCGCCGCTAACACACGAATCCAGGTGGAACGTGTGGGCTTTGAAAGCAGCTCAGATAGCGCCGCTCTCCTTATCTAATCGACACGCCGACTTTTGTTGCTGTGGTTTTTCTTTTTGTTCAACAAGGAACAAACAAGTGTTGCCCTCTAAACTCCAGTGAGAGATGAAGAGCCTTGATATGTTGAAAGCGGAGTGTGTTGCAGGATGAATTTGGTCATAAAATGATTTAGAAAACATGGAATCATTGACATGGACTCAAGTATTAAGCATACGTTGTGCACCATAATGTAATGTTAATAGGAAACTTTATTCTGGTCACTATTATGTTTCCTTCAAAACGTACTTGCTGTTGCAAATTAGTCATATGTAAACGTAATTTCTAGGTGACAGGGTTGGACAGGGTTGGGTGAGGAGAACAGCAACACGGTAACTTCAAACAAGAGATCAATCTTCCAGAGAAATGCAGCCCAGCATTGTGCTTTTTTTCCAGCCTCACGTTCACACTGGGAGCTGCCCAGTACAACCACAGCCTTCTGCCGAAGCAGCTTCCCTGCAGCAGCTGGGTGTTCACGGAGCGTTACTCATTCACTTTTCCCGTCCGCAGTTTACCAGGGGATTTGAACTGGCAACCACAAACCAAAACCTTAGTAATATATATACACAAAATCTGATTCCATGACAAAAACATCATATATCATACAGTTGAGGTGAAGATTCCACAATGGACTAATAAACCATCACTGTTCAAATTAAAATGTTCTAAAATGAATATGGAAACATGGAAACCCAGAATGAGGCTGGAGGAGATGTACAACCACAGTTACACAGAACCAACTAACAAACCACACAAGGGCAATCGTGTCATTAGGCCCGGCAGCCTCTGCATGAACGAGCGGATTTGCCAATTTCTTTTTTTTCTGCACTGAGAAGTTGTTCCTGAAAATGAAACACCTCCTCAGTAATTTGGGGGGAACAATATTATAATAGATTTATTCCCCTAAGGATCGTTCACTGAAGTCAACGATGTGCAACGTCAGTAACTACATTACCCACGTTTTCCTGTCAGAGTGATCCCATCCAGACACGGCTGTAGCAGATTCACGTGGGATTAAAATGGCTGCAGACAGAAAACCACCAGACGTTTCCAGGTAGCTCCAGTCCCATGTGAAAAGGGTTTAACGTCACTTCGTTCCCGGCCGCTCAGAGCGACGTGGAGCACCGGCCTCTGCTCTGTTTAGTCTACAGACTTTCACTTTGTTAGTTTGTTGAAGTAGCAGACTGACAAGATGTGACCTGACCCCGCTGGATTTCCATACAGGAGGGAAGCTGCCATCTTGTCTTACAACGTCAATGTTTATCGACCCCTTGCTACTGCTCCCCCGAGGACCCGGCTCTCACACTCTTTTATTTCCTGCTGAGAGTAAAATAAGAAAACCTAAGAGAAAAGACGGTAGCTTCCCTGGGAGCTGGAAAATGGTCTTGACATACAGGCGCAGGGAACATTTCCAAAAATCTGCTCATTCTGTTTTTATAGGAGTGTTATGCTACACAGATCCCACTTGAGAACGTCCCGTATCGTTCCCATCAGACCTCAAATTCGCTGTGACTTCCTTTTCATCAATATCTCAGTAAGAGCTGCCACTCCAGGACCACGAAGCTCAGCAACAACAAAAGCACTGAAGCGCCGAAATCAAAGCACACATAAAAAGACCATTCAACAGCGGCACAGAATGAAGCAGTCAATGAAGACAAGTGATCAAAAGAGAGAGAGAGAGTACCAAAAGGAGAATCTGCCCTTCGATATGAAAACCGCTCCCGCAACAGGAGTCAAAAGAACACTGCAGCTAATTAAGAAGACGTATGTAAAAACGTTAGAGGAGCTGTCCGTTCAGCACCACAAAACCTACAACACAAGTAAAAAGATATTAGAAATTATAATATTTATATTTTTTCAGTGAAACATGTTTCAGTCGAGGGTGTGAGGACAGAAAGCGCCCTGTTTCTTAAGCCCTCAGAGAGACTAACTTCGGATTCGGGGCTATATAAATAGAATTGAATTGTCTTTTTTTCTCACCTCATTGTTAAAATACTGTGATTATTTTAAATTTTTTCAACTATTGAGCCTAACTAATAAATTAACCAATTCGATATGTTGGTTGAGACGTAACAAGAAATTTGAGTAAGGAAATTCCTGAGATATGGTAAATGGACTGTATTTATAAAGCGCCTTTCTAATCTTCCGGCCTCTCAAAGCGCTGTATGTCACATTCACATTCATACAGTGATGACAAAGGCCATCACAAACGGAAAGTTATTCATTCATCCACATATCTCGCTCAAAGACACTTCAACATGCAGCAGGAGGAGCCAGGGATCGAACCACCAACCTTCCGAACCACCAACCTTCCTCCGGAGCCACAGCCACCCCTCGTATGTTTGATGTAATTCAGAAACAATGTTCCTATTACAGACAGTAGTTTGTGGACCAGAGTTTTTACTGTGAAATTACAGCATTTTACATACAATTAAGACTTATTTAAAAGGCTAAATTTTGTCTTCAAAAATGCAGAATCAGTCAGACTCTACTGTTCATCTTCTAGCAGCAGGAAAGGCATCACAGAACATCACTAGCTACTGGAGTTTAGCACTGCAGGAGAGAAACAAAACAGTATTTTTAAATGTATTATATTTTTGTAAAAGAAACGTGTGTAGTTGTAAACCTACCCTGTTATAATTAACCTTTATGTCGTGTTTATGTCATGTTTGTGTGCCGAAGAGACGATAACCAAACACCTTTGACCTGAACAGAGCACTGTTTGACCTTTGCCTCCAATGATGATTGTTAAGCTGCCAAAATCACCTGACTGCTACCAGGATCAGTTTCAGGCTGAACTGAAGGTTCACACTCGTGGTCAACCCACTTATACTGATTGTTCTTCTTTTCCAAACCTTTATTTATCAAGAAAAACAACCAAAAAGCAATCTGCGACTATATTATGCTTCAATAACACACTGATGTACAACCAGTCCTCTGCTGTTACTAAAGGTTATTAAAGGCCAATATCGATTTGTCTTTTCTTTTTTTCAACAAAACCACGCTGTCCCATCAATTGAGCAAACTCCATCTGCCAATGAACACCATGTGATACGGTTGAAAGCTCCAGAACAGCTACTGTAATAAATGCTCTTTGAGGTGAGATTAGTTTTGTGAACTGTTTCTCTGTCCACTGTTTCCATCTAAAGAAAATATGTGTGTATTACAGATCAATTCAACAATACATAATGTAATGTTAAACTATCTATATATCTAAAATTTAATAAAAGCATGATATACGTTTACATTTAATATAGACATGAAGAGATGGTGATGGGACCAGCTCCTGTGAAGCTTAAGTACAAATTTATCAGTCCAAAGTTTGGGAGTCAACAAGTTTCACACCTGTGTTATGCGAATTTTACTTACTTCACATTTGTATGTTTAATTTGTGTGTTTGTCTTCCTTGTGTTGTTTGTTGTAGGGAAGTTGTATAAATCCTCCATGAATCCTTTATGATTGGAACGAGTTATAATATATTTATATGTGTTTTTCTTTAACACAAGTGGATAATAAGAGTATTTCCAAACCCAAAGAATTTTACAAAATGACAACAGAAATACAATTCTAATATTCTAATCATCAATCAATCAATCAATCAATCACACACACACACACACACACACACACACACAGTCTCCTGGTATCTGTTGGCTCAGCTGCTGAGAAGGGATATGCAGAGAGGGTGTGTATGTGTGTGTGTGTGTTTCTGTAGTGTTGACCAGACAGTTAGCGTCCCGTCCTGATTAGACTGTCCCTACAGGATTAACCCACTCACACACACTAATGATGTGGTCACATAAGAGCACATGAAGACACACAGTTTCTTTGTGGCACCCTTTCTTTTTCTCTTTTACTGCTTAGATACGGACACTCCCTCAACCAGCGTTTCTTTTATGTCTGACTGTAAAAGTTCTGAGGCCACTGAGAGCATTTGCATGTTAATGTGTAAATTTGCACGTTTTATACAACAGCTTTTTACACAATTTGCGGTCGCCTATTTGTGTGTTTGTGCTTGTAAATGGGTTCGTTCTCACTTGTTCTGTATGAGCAGAAACATTTGTTGTGTCTGTCAAAGCATGGAAGTTTATAAGTGTGTTTCGTGTCCTGGAGACGGAGCGTTTGTGTTTGTGTGTTCTTTATTTCTTGTACTTACTGTTGCAGTTTTGAGGTTAAGTGGTTATTTGGAGTTATTCGCCCCTGGTCTGCTGTGTTGGGGATGGGTCGGCAGACAAGTGCCTGTAGGCGGATAAACACAATTTGTTTAATGAGCCTCCTCACTTAGCGTCTATTGAACTGTCTGTTAAACTGTGAAACCTAAAATAGCTGCAAACCACACATTTAACTTGTACATATCAGTTGATGTATAATCCTCCTCCCCGTTTGTCTTCACTTTCCATCCTGTGTAAGCCGCCTGAAAGACGAAGGAAAAGAAACGCCAGCTTCGAACACTATAAAACTTCATACTTTCTGTATGTTTTTCATCTTAAAGTCCCCTAAATTGACACAAATTAGACCACAGTCCCCCATTTTATAAGATTTTGTCCCTCATCAGATAGGATCTTTGTTTTTAGATGTTTTATTACAGAAAGTTTATGAAACCTATGACCAATTACACATTCTGTCTTTGTGTTGCTTACGGATACCCCACTTTGAAAAACACTGGATCAAGTGATTAATTCAATTATTAAATCATTTTGACCTCTCTTGATTGTGTATTGTTTTTAGAGATGAGAAAGCATGTCCAGTCCTCACTAAAAGCAGTGATATGGATGCAAAATGAATTTCAGGTGTTAGTTTGGTCACTTGACAAATTGAATGTTCAATACAAATTCTAAATGTTCCTTAATCTGCAGTGACAGACATGTCTAAACTTCATTATAAAAGTAAAATTGCCAGCCCTTTTCAGTGAGTTACATACTGTATAGACAGTTAATGACACCGTCTCTCTCTTTGTCTCTCTCTCTCTCTAGCCCTAGACGATGAGCCGTCTGATTAGAGCTCCTCTCTGGAGTCTGTGAACACACACACACTTTTCCAGAGCAATCTGAACATCCACACACATGCAGACACTTTTAGAGGCTGAGCGCGCGCACACACACACACACACACACACACACACACACACACAGACTGAGATACCAGGCTGTAGTCTCCAGTCTCTAAACCCTCTTAGTTCTCATAGAGATAAGAAGTGCGTCTCATTGTTGGCAGACAACGGTCCCGTTATCACCTTATCAGAGAGTCAGTCCAATCTGGGGGAGGCGGGGCTGCAGAGTGTGTGTGTGTTTGACAGGGGTTGGGGGGTGCTTTGGTTAAGTGGGGGTCCTTTGTCATGCAACAGGTGCTGTTGTCGCTCAATTTGTCTTAATGCTAAAGGCTTCTGAGAGCTGCAGTGTGTTTGCATCAGTGTGTTCAAGAACAAAACACAGCTGACTGTTCAAACGTTCGTTAATCCTCATTCTCACTCTCGCTCCAACTGACTGACAATGTGACGACCCATCCGAGGACACGCGGCTCATTAACAACACACACACAATAACACTTTGAGCACAACCCCCTGTCAGTGCAGAGAATACATCCACACCAAGTCCAATGTCAGACAGCAGAACGGGTATAGGATAGTACTGATTCATTCATTCATCTCTTCATTCTTAGATCAAAAACTGTGGTTTGATCTGATTTGACATCCTACTGCAGGAGCGATTAAATCACTATTTTATGTTCAGTTGTCTGACTACAAAAACAGAAAAACGTATAAAGAACACTAAATTGTGACCTTTACTCACATATATGATGGATGTAATCCACAGTTTAGTGTCATATTTGTATTTGTATTGTATTAATGATCTCTGTTTTCTCTGATTCATTCAGAGAAAAAGGAGGTGTCCAAGGAGACGTCAGAAGCCTCCGTGAAAGAAGAAGTGGAAGGCGCAGAGGAGCCGGTCAAGGAGCCAAAAAAGGAGAAGAAGGAGAAAAAGGAATCGAAAAAGGATTCGAGCAAAGAGCCCAAGGAGGAGGCAAAGAAGGAGTCCAAGAAAGACTCATCATCCTCCAAGGAGAAGAAGGAGTCCTCAAAGGAGAAGAAGGAGAAAGACAAAGACAAGGAAGGGAAGGAGGCCAGCAAGGAGTCAGGGGACAAGAAAGTGTCCAAAAAGGTGTCTGTAAAAGTGAAAGAGAAGAAGAAGGAGCCAGAGGCCGGAGACGGCTGACAGGAGCAGTGCAATAAGTTCATATGATATGCATAAATAAAACACAAGATACACATATACACACTCCATATAAATATACATGTATGTATATACAGTGTCCATGTGAACATATACAAGGCTACATAACTCCACACACACACACACACACACACATTCACATATGCAGTCTAAATATATATTTACATGTAAATACTCATTCAAGGCCATATATCTCGCAAAGCAATTTCCTCTCAGATGCATATTTACATCGTCTAGTAATAGTTGATCCTCACACACACAAACACACATACACACTCTTTCTGTGTCTCTGGGCTGCTGCTGCTGAACCACACCACATCCAGTAGTTTTAGTGTGTGCGTGTGCGTGTGTGTGCTCTGGGCAACCGTGGTGAGGTCTGAGCCCACGGAGAGCGAGGAGGAAGGCGAAAATCCTCCTCCTACTGCTTTCCTCAGACATTTCGCTGACTCTCTCCTTCCTCCTCCTCCTCCTCGACTTCTTCGTCTAGCCTCAGCAGCAGTTGAACCCACAGCCCTGCGCCTCTCTAATCCCAGTCAGGCCCTAAACCACCCCCCCGCCCACGCACACTTGTGGATGTGACGTCGGAACCCGCCCTCTCACCCCCTCGTGTGGCACCGGGCCTCGCCGGAGCCTCCCCCGCCTCGTCTCTAAGAATAAATCAGCTGCCGCGTCCAGCAGCCCCGCTGCTTCCGGGTAAATCAAGGCCACATCCTACAGCCGCCACCACCACCACCCCCTCTGACCTCTTCCAGTCAGTTTTGTTTTTTAAATCTGGGACACTCAAGGACACGCGGCTGCTGATGGACACATACTCGGTGCAGCGGGGTCGAACCTGAGACTGTTTTTGTACGGGGGAAACCAACAGGGCGTTTCTGGAAAAAAAGCAGGGTGGCAATCAGCAGTCTGCAGGGCCGCTTTAACACCCGAGGCTTTTTCTGCTCATCTTCGAGAACATCACGAAGCGGAGGCTCGATGTTAAACAAACTCCAAGGCACGTGTGTCGTCTACAACATCAGCAGCACATTTCACCAGCTCCTTACCATACTGTTTGATATGTTACAGTAAGATGACCGTCACTAGTGCCAGAGGAAGAACAGGGTGTTGTCTAAGTGTAGCTTTTAGAGTAAACTGCACGAGATACTAAATTATTGTAAAAGATTAGTTCACAAATTGCAACAAAGAAACATATTTTCTCCCTTTTATTGGTATCAAACCATGTGGATAGGTAGTTTGTTTCCTCTCAGTAGAGAGGTGTTAATTAAAAGCTACAGAAAGACATCAAATGTCTTTATTCTTTAAATCTAAATTTTACCAATTAAAGACTGAATGTGTTAAGATAACATTTAACATTTGGGAAAATAACTATGATATTTGTTTAAAGGATTTAGTTATAAACAATATTTCATCAAAGTAAGGTACTGAAAAACAAAGTATTGTTTGACCGATACAAAACCTTTAAAACAAATCCTAACTTTTGTTAACAGATCCATCACTGAGATGTCTGCCTCCTCCCCAATACTGTCAATCAGTGCTGATATCACAACACTGGACAATTACATTTAAAACGTTCCACATCATCTTTTCTCACGTCCACCCTGAACACAGATTTGTTAGGGACTATATCTTCTACAGAAGGTAGCTCCACTGAGAACTGTGTGCTCTGTGGATTATCCACTTCAAGAGGACTGTTTTTGGAAGGACTAGAAGAAGTTGCTACTGAGTTCAAATGCAATTGTATTATACTATTGGGGTGGAGGCAGAAATGTGAGAAACCTGGGCTCATCAAACCAAACCAATATTGAAATCTTTTAAAATGTGTATTACTGGCCTTGTGTTTAGTCAGATTTACAGCTAGTTGCAGAATGATATAAAAACCTAATCAGTAAAGTTGAAAATAAATCAGGAGCTTTAAATCGAAACAGTCGAGATGGGAATCAGTCTGGACCCATTTCATGGTATATAAAAACATAGGAGTTTGAGGAGTTTCCTTCCAGGATGAAGTCACCACTGTTTGTCAGAAGTGAACAAAATGAAGACAAATTCTGGTCACAAACGTCCTTGTTTGACAGTTTTACAGACCGGGCCCTGTTGATGTTGGAGATATTGTATTACAGGCTCAAAAAATGTTTTTCCTTTTCATTGTAGAAATGTAAAGCTTTGGACAAACAGTCACTCACACACACACACACACACACATGATTTAGGAGCTTTGAGCTGTATTTCTGCCAGACTTGAAGCTTATAGACTTCAGCCATAGATGCTGTGCCAGCCTAACAAACGACAATCCCAGCAGCTCTGTATACAGTCTGCACCACGTTTGTACGTTCAGCTTCAGGCCTTCTGTCCACGGGGAACCCTCTAAAGGCTCGAAGGCTCCTCTTCTTGTTATTTCACTGGTCAAAGATCTGATCTCAGTTGGATTTATGTTTTTAGGGTTTTTAAATGTTGAATATTTGGAACTTTTAGCACAGATAAAAACACAGTCTGAAAATAGAATGTTAATAGTTGTTACAGAGGTTCCCATTGGACACAAGGTGCTACAACATGTTACTGTTTCAGAATACCTTGAATGTTTGTAATATAGAGTAGGTTTTGCACTGTTGTATTAGCTGTTCAGATGCACTCAGACTCCTGTGGTGAGTCTGTTTTTATAGCCACAGTTCATTATAAAAGGAGCAGCTCTGCACTTGAAAACAACTGATGATTGTCGACGTGCAGGCTGAAAAAGATCCCTAACCAAGAATTTGAGAATGAAACCCTATTTATGAAACATTTAGTAATAAAAATAATCTACTGTAAGTAATCAAAGCCTTCAATTAGTGCTTTATTTTGTATATTGTAACAGCTTTATTGTTATATTGTGTTTCCTTGTAAGTTTGTTTATTTGAATTATTCTGTTTTTTTAAACAGCTACAGGACAAATAACCAGCTGAATTTTACCTGAAGGCTCATCTGCCACTTTAAGCTCCTTCCAAACTGAAAGTTTCTTGATAAAATGAACTTTGAACAGTCATTTTCCCCTCAGAGTTCGGTGCCGGATCGTCTCCGTTCTGCACCGACACAGATGTAAGTAGATCACAGCTATGGTAAATTCTGGTAAAAACCTGTAAAGTGATCTTTTAACAACGATCTAAATGATGTATAGTTAGGAACATTGCTCGCGTTACTTTGTATTACAGATGTCTTTCTTTCACAATGTGAGCTAGCTAGCATAGCACACAGACAACAACAGTGTAACTTGACACCTTAAATGTAAGATAAACTGTAAAATTATTATTATGTCTGTTATAAACGTCCATCGTAGTAGGACTTTCGTTTTTACATATGTAACTTAAAATAAGTCAGTGTCTCCTGGGTGAAAGTCCTTTATTTTTTATGTTCCGTTAACATTACGTAACTGATGAAAGTCAGGTAAAATGAGTGAGCTTTTGGTTTCACGCTCTCCTGGGTTAAAGTGTTTGTTTTAACCCATCTATCCACCCAGCACACTCGTGTACTTTTCACGTCTAGGCGGGGCAAAATGTGACACTAGGTTGGCGGGTCTATTACACGCTTTGGCATGAGACTGGGCCGGACCACAGCACAAAACTGACCCGTCATACAGAACTTACAATAGATGATATGTGCAGATTGTGATAAAAACAGCTGCTTCTCTGTAGAGCTGATGATGGGAAATAAACCGCCCCATAAAATATGTGTTGCCCTTGGGCCACAATGCGTTAAATACTTGGAGTTGTAGCGTATTTCCAGAGTTTCCCTTTAAAGAAAGACTGAATTTCCGACTTTCCGTCGTCTCACGAACGCAGCGCGATTCTTACATTTCTCTGTTCCCCAGAGAGTTGCAAGAGTAAGTGCAGAAAAGAGCCTAACACTTGTCAGGTTGATGAACAGGACTCAGTCTGACGGCTTTTGAAGTGATTGTTTTTGTTTTTTCTTGTCTTTGGGGCTCTGGAGGCGAGGTCAGCTGCAGACTGGGTAACGATGCTGAAGCAGAGCTGCCACTGTTTCATTTGGCAGCAGCTCAGTGTGTGAACATGCAGCAGCACCGCAGATACAGTTACACTCTTCTCTCGCAATTTCTCTGTTTCTCTTTCTCAATCACTCATATTTTTATTTCAGTCTCTCGGCTCATATCTGTTTTTATCCCCCTCCCTGTTACACACATCAAACTTTTTCTCTGTTTTTGTTTTTCTCTTCAGGTCTATTGAGCCCCCTCTCTGTTAATCTTTCCCTTCATCTCTACATTTTCACATCAATCACATCATCTTTCGTTGGACACTTCTCACAAAAAAATCTTTTTTTCTCCATCTTTTTGGTCACTTTGTACTCTTTACCTTCTCCTTTCATAGTTTTAAATCTTTTCTCTTCAGTTTTTTTTCTCTCTTTTGGTTTATCTTACCATCACTCACTCCATTTGAGTTTTTTTTTCCATAATTTACTTCAAATCTCTGTTCCATCGTAACTCTTTTACAGTAACTCTTTCTCAATCCCTCTCTTCTGATCCCTCTCAACCCTCACAAGATTCTCTCTTTGTTGTTTTTTTCCTACCCTTCCCTGCAGACGGGAACTTTTCCTGGAGCTGTGGAACTTTCTTGAAGAAGTACACATCCTCCCGTTGTCCAGCATAGAAACTTATTGGTTGTACTTTAATTTCTTTGGCCAATCATGAAAAAGTCTCCAAGCGGCAGAAACTTTTGGTGATATTGGAATTTTGTTTTGAATATTTGTTGAGAATAATAAACATCTCTGATTGGTCAGATACAAACATTGTGTGTTACACAACCGTCACATTCGTCTTTCCCTTTGCTCTGAGACTGTTTTCAGTAAAAAATACAGCTAAGAGATAAAGATAAGACAGCATGCTGCGTACAGTAATTAAAACTAGTAGCAGTAGTACAGCCACAAAGTTTCTGTTAGCACATTAATGAGCATCATTCATGGGCTGTTGTGAAACCAAAAGCAAACAGTAAGTCACCTCAGCTACATAATGTGATTTACAACCTTTTTCTAAAGCTAATCAAGTAGTTTTTGTCTCTAAAACCAACCAAACTGCAACACAGTTGCTGCACAAGCATTATTTTGAAAGTCTAACTGGATGTTGCATAGTTATTTTTGACCGCAGGACCCTGCACATCCAGAAATGATGCGTACAGCGTGATATTGTGAAACAGACAGCCACTGACCGAGCTGCAGTGTTTAAGTGTTGGGAGTGAGTCCGTGTTGCCTCAGCATATCACAAATCACTAATTAGCCTTAAGGAAACAGCTTTAAGTTTGTACAGTATATTAGATCTTAGATACTCAAGTAAAAAGAGGACAAGGAGAGGAAACTAGGGAGAGAGAGGCAGTGGTACATGTGCTTGTAGGACAACAAACAAACGTATGTGTGTTCAGTTAAAACTTTGGCTGAATTCAAAACGGTTCATTTTGGACTTCTCAGAGGTGTCTGATTTTTTTATCGTGTTTTCTTTGCATCTCATTTTCTTCTGCTGTTCTCAGTTCTCTTGCAAAAGAGATTATGTGATGAAATTATATAATAAGCTGGTGAAACACAAGAAATGGAAGCAAAATAAACCCCAACAGTAAGAATAGAGAGTAAGTAAATGTGTCTGACTGCTGGGAGATGCTTTGCCAGTGGACATCTGGGGTCATTTCTCTTCCATCCTCCCGTCCCCTTTTCCTCTTACTCTTCTTTTTCTCATCAGGCTTTTCTTTCAGCTTCACTTTCTTCCTCTTTTACTCTCTGGTTTGTGTTTTGTATTTGTGACTTTAAACACTTTTCCAGATTTAGTTTTTTCCTCCTCAGTAACCTCTTCCCTCATTCTCGCCTCGGTCCAGTAAACCAGCTCTGATGTGAGGAACCACCAAACATGGCTGCACACACCCAACTGTTAAAAACATCAAACAACAATACTCCAACAATCAAAGTGTAACCGGGCCGCCGCAGTTTGGACACAGTGTAATAAAAGCGGAGTTTGGATTTAGACTTTGAGGAGAAAGCAGCTCAGTGTGGGTTTTATTTCGGAGCTTATTTCAGTCTCTTGGGGGTTTAAGGCGTAAACAAACTGGATTAGATAATTGCCGCATCATTTTACTCTCGCTGCAGATTTGAAGCGTCAGCAATGTTTCACCTCCGCCACGGGGAACTTAAGTGGCTCGGATTTCTTTTTTGTGTGAACAATACTGATCCCTTGTTTTGATCCCAGAGGAAAATTACCAGAAATTATATTTAGTTTCCTTGGTAACGCAGCTATATGTTGGTTTTGTTCCTCTAAGTGACATTACCACATTTTCTCTCTGCTATGTGGAAAGATGGGAAATAGATTTTAGATCATATTTTCTTATCGTTCTGTTTCTGTTCTATTTGCTATAAAACAAAGTAAGATACCATAATATTCCCCGAATAACACAACAAGATCATACTTTCTGTTGGCCTATTTTACAGTTTGCTTGATATCATAATAACCTATAATATTTCTAAACTGTTCTGTTCGGGTGTCAGAGGCAGTAAAATATCCGTCCATATATATATAGTCCAAAAATGTTTTTAATTCTCATTTCATGGAAGCTTTAAATGGAAGCTTTAAGACCCTAAAGGAAAATGTGAATATTGTGCAATTCCTAAAAACCCTGCATTATGTTCACAGACAGTATGTTTACAATTCTTGCTTTCTACATTGCTTGCTGAAGCTACATTGTGGTTAAGGTTTAAGACTCCAAACTGTATGCATTAATAAACACATCTGCCACTATGTGGGCAAACAACCCCCCTGAACCAGCTAACGCAGCATCTGAATAAGGTCCAGGTTATCCGAGAAAAGAAGCAGGTTGCGTGACGTGTTGTTCATGTGGGGAGAATTAAAGGATGGAGTGCGAAGCTGGCCATTATATGGGGGACACTCCCTGATTTCCTTACAACCCTCGTCCTTTATGAAAATATCTGTATAGAAATGGTGCTGTGGATCATGTGCCACTTCATCATCCTGGTTCCTGCAGAAAGCCCTGAAGGGAAACCCGTGTTGACTGCTGATTAATCTCACATAGCCTGATCTGCACAATTCGTTGTTGCAGGATGGAGATGGAGCAAGTGCACAAAACTTGGCAAAATAGGAAGGAAATCATTTTTTCAAACAAGTGACAAGGGTTCAGTTTCCACCATGTGTGCCATCCAGCAAGAGGATCTTTATGTATATATAGTCTTCTACGCCCTGTAAAGGTCTAGTCACTTTACTGACAGTTCAGGATGAACAGATAAATGTCGAATGCACACTGAAAAGGGTGAGTTTTTTTCTTTTCTTTTCTCTTTGACCTTTAATAGCAGCCACATTGAACATGTCTGGTTGGTATGTTGAGGATGTCTGGAGTGTGTGTTGTGTGTTCCTGTTCTGGTCCAGAGCAGCAGGTAAGGAGCTGAAACTGAATCATGGAGGGGAAACAAAAACTCCTCACAATTACAATATGACTTTTTGCCTCTTTTGTTTGAGTTTACAAAGTCAATTATCTGCTGAGTGAGTTTTATGACCACTGGGCCTGTAAGGAAAAGCATCCTTTTCTTCCTTCCTCCAGATATGCAGCTTCTGTCCGACAACAGCGATACACGCCAAGAGATTAACTTGTAGCCCGACTTCCCTGTGAGAAGCTTGTAAAACCAGGAGAGTATAGAGCGTGATAGATCCCAGACCTGCCACACTCGTGCTGCTGTTCTCTAACAAAAAACTTTTCCTCCCGCTGAAAGAGACATGGAAAACACTTTACTTCTTTACATCCTGAAATATACACAGCATCAAACCCTCAACCTTTCACACATTTGTTTCCAGGGTGTTCATTTGTCGTGAAAGACAAAAGAGTTCATAAAAAGCTCCATAAACCTCTAAAATATCTGCACTTGTGTACTTACAAGGATGTAAAATGCAAACAATTACATGTCACAGTCAGTGTTTTTATGTGTTGTTCCACCCTCAATTTATATCAACAGGATGGGAAGCACCTATTATTTAGCCACCAGACACACTGATACTGAGACTCACTAGTTATTGCTCATATGCTGGATACCTGCCACTCATTAGTGGTGTTGCTTTTTGAAGTATTGCATAATATTTCAGTTTTTATAAATTAATAATTTCAAGCAAAATGTCACCATAATTAGTCAGTAAAGTTTTTGTTTGACATAGAGTTTTTTTTTTTTACCTTACCATTTTGCCCACATTTACCATATTGTATGTCAGTATTGGAAAAAATTTAACATAATGAGATTTTGACCATATTTCCCAGCTCTAACTCAGACATAAAAACATATCCATTCAGCCTCTCGCTGTTATCTTTGATGAATAATGCTGTCTGAAAGCAGTATTTGCTTACTGTGTGTGGAAATAAAGCGGTACATGATTTAAAGCAGAGCGAGTTAGTTTGTTTGACCACTTGCCGACATTAAGCAAGCTCATCCCAGTGGTTCCTGGGCTATCAGAGTGCCACCTTCAGGGCAGGGAGTCGTGGGGGGCGAGCAACTATGGTAAAGATACTAAATGTAAAACCTGATTCCTCCAGTCGAAACACAGTTAAGGTTCCTGAATTCCTTAAAAGAGTCCTGAGTTCCTGGAAAGGTTCTTGTGGTGGAAATGGGCGATGAGTGTTGATGTAGTCTGAGTCAGACAGCTGGGTCTAACTTCCCCCATCTCCTCCCCCTCATAGCCTCTCAGTGCCAGACCTGCCGGCTGCAGGGGGCTTTAACCTTAGGGCCGCAGGGGGCCCCCACCTCCCGTCTGCAGCCGGTCTGAAGGCAGGAGGACGCTGAGATGATGTGAAGAAGCAGCTCCATCCATCACAGTGAGGAAGAGTCATCTGTTCACCTGGTTTCACCTCTTAGTCCTTGTTTTAAATCCATTTCCAACAGACAAACTTCTTCCTTTAAAAGCAACCATTTGTTTTCTGTTCTTAGCTGCTTGACATTTGCTCTTTTGTGGTTTATGTGTTGAGGGAATAGGCTCTATGACTACATTAGTCAGTCTAAAAACATTATCTAACAAGGATTGTTTCTACTGGAGGAAAATACTGTTTGATTGAACGGTCTGGGACCATTTCAGCTTTGAGGTCTTCAGACCCCAGTTTTTAACCCCTCTGGAGCATCTTGGCTTGAACTTTGTCTTCCATCACCTCTTCACCGAGGCCATCTTGATGTATTGTGGCTTTAACTCAGCATAAAAAGCTGGAATTCAGTGGTAGGTTTGATTCTACAATCTTAACTGGCCTCCCTCTCGTTCTTTCAGGAATTTTGCAAAACAGATAATGTATGATCCTCTTTTTGCACATGGGAGGAACAACAAAAAACTAATCTTTTTGTATCCATCCAAAGTTCCAGGGATGATCTGCTGAAATTTTCCTCTGGCAGGTAAGGTAAAAGACTTTCATCCAGTTTTTCTTATACAGATGAGTCAATAAGGAGCTCATTATCTTGTAAAAAAACAAGAATCTTGTCTATTCTTGCATTCAAGACATTTAGTACATCAAACATTTTTCAGCCCCCACAGTTCGTCTTTCTTTCCTTCCTTCTCCGTATACTGATGATGAACTGATGTGGGATCTTTATTGTAAATATACATTTATGTGATGATGTCTGCTTACATTCAGATTTTGAATGTAACTGAGAAGAGGGGAAAACCAGAATACTGACCTTTCTTTTACTTAAAGAATCAATGTGTGTAGGATAGGAGAAACCCTGAAAGGCCCTTTCTGTAGCCAGTGTTCTGTTCTGGGCTGCCGTAGAGACGTGGCAGCCTCTGTAGAAGAGGACCTGCTCTGTCTGTAGATAAAGATGTCTCATTCTGAGGTAGCGAAAACACAACAATACTTATATTCAGGTGATTATACACTAATTAAAACATGCCTATCAATATTATATTCAATTTCTGCCAGTAGATCATCCTCAGAGTTACACACTGGACCCTCAAAGATGAACCTGAAACTGCACCTACAATCAGGCTCGTTAAAGTTACATTTCCTCATTTCATATTTGATGTTTTTCACTCTTTGAATTGAATTTACAACTAAAGTCAGAAACTTATTTAAATTTGACAATATTTCTCAACAAATAGTTCAATAAGAATATGATCATAAATCACACATTTTCTAAAACCTCCAGCGCTCAGAAGCACTCCTGCAGTGTCCTCAGCTCACACACACTCTCTGTCAGCTCCTCTCAAGTGTGTGTGTGTGTGTGTGTGTGTGCGTGTCAGGGCTGTACCGTGTGTGAGGACATCATTAAAGTACTGTGTGTGTGAGTGTGTGTGCGCGGTCAGACCAGGTCACCCCTCCCTCCCTCTGTTGCCATCTAGTGGTTAATATTGCCAAAATCTAAGCCCTCACACACTCTAAGACACTTTTTTACCTGTAATAGAAACAGATTTTTATAAATGTTTGACGATCTCACACACACAATGTGCTTTTTTTCTTTCCAACACACACACACACACACACACACACACACTCTTGCTCTTTGAATCACACACTTTTTGATGCTCTCCCTCTCTTTGAAACACACATTCTTTTTCACAAATTTCCTTTTTCAGAAAAACACACTCTCTTGTTGTCGATACTCAGACTTTCTGTCCACTACAGTAACACACACTCTCTGACACATTTCCCTTTTGACTCTCTTCCTCGCTGTCTTTTCTGACACGCACACACACAGACACACACACCTGGGCCGTGCCTGGCTGGTGTGTGTTTCCAGCGTGCAGCAGCACAGATCAACGCTCAGTTAAAAGCTGTTGGGTGGGTCCTAATTATTTCTTTGAAGACTCGCTTTTCCTCCCCGTCTGAGCTTCTGACGAGCTTCACTTTAAAGAGGCTAGACACACACACACACACACACACTGTCATGCAACCCGCCTCATCTGTCACATAATACTTTAATGTTGACTGCAGACTGCAGATTTATGGGAACATAATGCTAAAATGTAGAAGAGTTTATATGGTGGAAGAGCGTGTTGAGTTTGACAAGAAGGAGAAGTTTTCTCTGCACGAAACCGAGCTGCAAACAGTCGCCTGTTACATCCAAACTGCAACATTCATTTGATTTTGTTCAAAAGAAACCCCAAATGAGACATTTTTGTTTTTGGTTATGTTTCAGGATTTGCATTTAAAGTCTTGTTGGAGGTCAGGGTCTGATCAGTGTCCTCCAGAGGGACTTTGGGCCTTTCAAGAATCCAAAATGGGTTCTTAACTGCACTTTGAGAACCACAAGGACTGATTTCTTCTGTACAGGAGTGAACCGATAGAATAGTGTAATGTTTAGTTCAACCAACTTTATTGGTACAACATTTTGAAACCAAAGCATATACATAAACAGAGAAGACTACATGGCCAAAAGTATGTGGACACCTGAGCAATACACCCACATGAGATAGCTTAACATGTGGTTTTAACAGTGTTCATTAATTTGCTGCTATCACAGCTTCCACTCTTGGACACTGGCTGCAGAGATCCATGAGGTCCAACACTGATCAGGTCTGGCTCATTCCAGTTCATCCCAAAGGTGTCTGATGGGGTTGAGGTCAGGGTTCTGTGAAGACCAAGTTCTTCCACACCAAACTGAAAACCATTTCTCTACGGAGCTGGCTTTGTGAGCGGGGGACGTTGTTGCAACGGGAAAGGGACAAACACAAACTGCTGGCACAAAGTTGGAAGTTCACTATTGTCTAAGATAAAACTGTATGCTGTAGAATTAAGGTTTTTCTTCAGACCAAAAGTACACAAAAGTATGAAGACAGCAGTTTCCACATACTTTTTGGCTTTGCTAGTTTCTAAATAAAGTGAAAAATACTCAGAATCAGAAAAAAGAAAGAAAGAAAATTCTGTGTATTGTATCTAAAATTAAAGAAGAAAGAAAATGTGTGTGAGAGAAAATTGTCTTTCTTTCTCCTGCCAGATGTGCCACAGTGACCATCTCACCAAGGACAGTTTGACGGAGTAAATACTTTACTTCTAATTTGTTCCAATTTTAGGTATTTTAGAAGAAATTTGACTTCAATCTCTGTTTCTGCAGGAGACACAATTGTTGCACTTGACTTCAGTCCTCCAGTCTCTTCTCTGTTTCCCCTCGTCTTCTCCTAAAACACTTAAATTTACAACACAGAGACGTGAAGCACATGTAGCTCCCCTGGTTTGTTGGTAATGAAACTGGATCCCAAAGCAGGAGGTTGGTCTCTCTCTCTCTCTTTCTCTCTAACACACACACACACACACACACACACACACACACACACACACACACACACACACACAGCTTTATACTACAGAGGTTCAGTAGCAGGCAGACAGAGACACTGTGATTATTAAAAACTTAAAATAACAAAAGGAGGTCTGGACCAAGAGGAGGAGGACTGGTGAAAAGTCTGCATGAGACCTGGAGCAGAGGACCAGAAAGGGTCTGGAGGAGGTTTTGGAAAGGTCTGGTGGCAGGAGGAGGTCCCGGCTTCCACAGAGGAGGCAGGACTTTCTGGCTGTGTGGTGCGCTCCGACACCAGAGGTCCGCTTTAATACCAGAGAAAGAGGAGGAGAGGCCGGTCGACTCTTTTACACTGCTCAGAGAGAGTGAGGGAGACTGCAGTCCACGCCTCCGTCCTGGACACTCGGCATCGAGCATCCATGTGCCAAACGGACTTTTGGATTCAGAGCGCAGAGAGTCTACTCCTGGAAAAACTTCACTGACTGACTCATCGGCAGGGAGCCGTTTTGTAATCATCCAGCTCTTCTGAATCAGCTGTTTATCTCTCTGAAATAACCTCTGACACTTTGGTTTGGACTCTTCTGACTGACGTAGTGGAGTGACATCCATTTTCAGACCTCACAAACCACCCGCTCCTCCTCTCAGGGTCCCTCCATCTGCAGGATCTGAGACTGATTTGATCTTTTAAATGTCTTCGTTTCATCCGCGGACTCCTGTTTTCCGCACATGACATGAGCAGCCCCGCTGTCTGCTGCCTGTCGGCGCGTCTTTGTCATTGTAATGTCGGTGTAATCTCCGCGCGTCTGGCTGATCGTCGCTTTGCATTTCAGCGCAAACTGACAAACTGAGGAGGGTTTCTCTCCCGGCTGGAATAAAGACGAGGAGTCTGTGGAAGAAACGTGGATCTGTTTCGCTTCATCCTGTCTTCCTTTGGATTGATTTTATTTATTTATTCCTCCGCTTTCATCAAAGTCTGTTGCGTTTTCCTGGAGCAAACCCGAGGATGTTGCTCCGCTGCTCGAACCCTCCCTCCTGGTCCACCTGTAGGTTTTTCTTCTGCTTTTTGTTGCTGCTCCAAACGCCCGGGTCCTCCTCTCCGCTAATTACAGGTAAGATTAAAGGGATCATATGGCTTCATAATAACACATCACAACACCCACCGTGCGTAAAATCTACCCAAACTCCCGGTTATTTAGTCTGCCGCGTCTCCGTGCTCCTTCAGTCTGTTTTTACTCTGCGCACCAGAATCAAGGCTGGTCACCAGTAATGTGGTGGTCAACTAAAGGGCTCATTAATCCCCCCGGTTTGGTGCATGGTCACCAGGAAGCAAAAAATAAATAAAAAATCAACGTCAACGTCCTTCTTATATTTTGCTCTTAATTTATGGTTTTGCCATACTGTAAAAAAAAAAAAAAGGTTAAAGAAACATCTCTGTAAATTGCATTTCAGTGGTTTTGGAAAGCTTCTTATTCTTGTTTCTGGTGGTTCAGGTGACATTCGAGCGCTGGATACTGAAAATAGACCCAGTTTAACCCGAGTTATCCTCCCTGTACCTCCCTGCAAGGAGTCGGTCGCTTCCTCCAGCGGGTTGCACTGGAGAGAAATACCACCAAAATCCACCCTGGGACGCTTGTTATTTGCAGCAGAGCTTGTTATTTACTGAGGTAGTTTTCTGTCTGGCATAAATCCCGATGACATAAGTCAATCTTAAAGTAATTTATATCAAACTTAAGGAAATTATACAAGAATTTAGATCTTTAGGATGAATGGTCTGCGTAAAATTATAAGTGATCTTTACTCAAATTGTTGTTTGTGCCACTAGAAGTTATAATTAACCCACTTTTTTAGTTAAAAGCAGGCTGTAAAGTGTAAATCACTTTCCTTAACCAGCTCTGATTTAACAGCTTTTCTCCTGTCTGTCTCTCCCGGTCTGAGCGCGCTCCCTCCCCGGCCTCGCTCCCCCTTTGATAGCCGCATTGCATCATATGATATCGTTTGTTTGCCCTGCAGCGCAGTTGAGAAATGAGAATAATAGAAACGGAGAGAATGGAAGGTGGATGTGGCGCGCAGGCCGGGCTGCGCCCCAGCCGCCCGCCATGCATGCGTCTTATCAGCAGCGTGAGGGACAGGACCTGACCTGCCTCCTCAAGGCACTCCGAGGAATGGACATTCGATTAAATGCATTTGATTATGGTTATTTATTTAGTTTCGGTTCCTCCAGGGGTCATTTGGAGGGCTTCCATGACGACAGTAGTTGCAGTTAATGATAATTGAATTAACAAAAGGACAAGCTCTTTAATAAAGCTGATTCCTAACAGAGGTCTCTTCAGTTTTAACATTAATATAAAGCTAGAAATAAGTTTACGCACATCCGTTCTCTTGGCTGTTATCTCTGCTCTTGAAGCAAACCCGAAGATTGGAATCAGATGGGGGGAAAAACCTGTACCAGATGGGACTGTATCTGTTGGACAGTGCAGGAAAACATCTGAGAACCAGTCTACTGTCTGCTGAACCCCAGACCGGAGGGTTCTGGATAGGTTGAGGTCCAATAGTGGAGCAGATGAGTGTGTCACTGCAGCAGGTGGAGCAGCGGGTACAGAGGTCATCCTGTTGGCTTCCACAGTGATCACTAGGATTTAAATCTGGTCCAGGACACTTGTTGCTCGTCATCCCTGTCTCCTCCTCCTCCTCCTCCTCTCTCTAGTCAGGGAGGCTAGTAACATGGTTTGAATGGGAGAAAAGCTGAATAAAAGTTTCTTAGAGTACATTTTATTGGGCCTGTGGTAAGCCTGTAGTTTCTGTCAGTTTCACCAAAAACCTCCCAGACTTCACTGATTAGTTGGATTACTGTTCTGTAATGGGTTGCCATATCTGACACCTTCAGAATAGCAATAAAAATGCCTTTTGTAACAGAATGTTTCTAGCCACATGCATCATCCTTCATACATTTTTCAGATCACATATTTCTTTCAACAGCCTGGTTGTTTTGAAACAGACAGTGGTGAAATGGAACTCTCCTACTGTACTTATGAACACATTTGAGGTAGTTCTACTTGAGTATTTCTAGTCAATTAGTATAAATATTGTACTTCTTTCAGAACTTTATTTAACAGCTTTTACTTTACAGATTGACACATAAAAAACATAATGAGCCGACAAAATATGATGCATTGTTATCTAGTAAATTACTCAGCAATCTATAGGGTAGGTACACTTATCTCTGCCTACAACTAAAGCAATAAAATGCTACTTACACCTAAATGCATTATAACCCAACAACAATATAATATATATAATAGTATAAGAGGTTTTTTCTGCCTTTTTCTTTTTAGTACATTTTTCTAATTAAACTTTTACTTGTAATGGAGTATATTCACACAGCAGTATTGCTGCTTTTACTTGAGTGAAGGATCTGAATTCTTCCAGTGCCTCTGGAAACAGAAAATGTGCAGCACGTGCATATTTGAAGCTAATTAGAGACTTTTTGGAGAGGCTGACGTAAGGAAAACGTATAGTTATTTTACCGTCTTGGAACTGGATCTAGAGTCTGATCTACCTTCAGAGTCCGAGAGAGCGACCTCTAATTTAAGAGAGGTCATAGTTTTGAGTCCCCTGCTGTCCTTGAGCTCCAACCACTGACTCTCTTTCTTCCGCTGTTATGTGTCTTTTTTAGTCACCTTCGCTGCTTTTTCTCTTGCAATAGCTTCAAGTTGTCTGTTTTCCTTTTAATTAAAGTAAAAAAAAGAAAGGATATGAGGTAAAGACACTTAGTGGACAGACAGAAGAGGAAGGTATTTTGTTAGACTGAGGACGAGGCCTCAGAGACCGAACTACCCCCCAGCCCTCCTGCACCCTCCTGCACCCTCCTCCCCCTTCCCTGCCCTCACCCCCCACCACTTACAGCCCTGCCAGTTTAATTACACTCGAAGGCTGTAAATTTTACAGTGGTGGTGGAGTCGGTAGGGTTTGTCTGCTCTGCCAGAATCCACAGGCTGGTTTTCGGCTGAACTGAGAGACAAGACGGCACGACTCGCTGCTATAAGGATCTGTTGTTGTAAAGTAAATTCGGAGTTTAATAAAATTTAGACCATTACAGCTCTGATACAAACCTTGCTCACAACCTTTAACGTCTATGACTCTTGGCTTCAGACATCATCTGAGGTTACTGTCAGTATGCTTTTTCAAGCTTTCTCACACTGTACATATGCAGTTTACAGTCATAACGGAGGCAGATTTCCAATCACAATCAATGAGTCCTTGATTTCAGACAGAAGTTGTTGGCGGAAATGACATCTGCTCTAGCTAGCTAGCAAATTCAGCTGATGTTAGCTCCGTAAGTTGGTTTGAAAACATGTCTCTTTTCTATCTGACTTCTTTCCGAAAATCTGGAAAGGGGATCTTAAATATGCATTTTCATGGCTATACATCATAATGTGCTAAAATTAGCATCCTCACCAGTGAATGAAATAAAGAATTGTACTGCAATAATGAGCTAGTTAGTTCTTGTATTATAAATAAGGGAAAATCTGATTGTTATTTTGTTTTTAACATAAGATGGTTTTGGAAAGGTGAAACACTGTCCAAACTATTTAAATGGCATATATTGCTGCTATTACACCGGCATGCAAACTGCGTTTGATCGGGGGAGGAATTTAGTGAGCGGCCAATTTCAAAATGATTACAACAAACCAAACAGTCAGCAGGTCAAAAGTCAGAGGTCACACTGATAAGAGACTGACCAAATATTTCTCAAAAAGGTTATTTTGTTTGCTATGTTTGCTTACAAGACTCAATGTAAAATCTTGGTTTAGTGCTTTACTTCACTCTGCAGTGTAGAAGGTTTTGGTGAAACGTAAGATGAGATAACACTAACATGTTCCCGATGGAGAAACTGCATCATAACAGATTAAGTGAGGCAGAAAATGAACAAATCAAATATATAAACACTTATTATTGGAAAAACAAGCAGATCTGGATAGAACAAGATGAAGCAGCGTTCTAGTTCAGCGTATCATGAAATTTCATGACATCAAAACCAATTCCTAAAATGTAAATACAATGCTCTGAGCTCCAACTGGGAGAGAAATTCTCTTCCTCCCAGAGATACGATCAGCTGGAGGATACATGACTAGTAACAGGAAGTAGTTTGACACTCAAACAGAGCGACCAGGGGTGGGGATTTACCCTTACCTCCAATGACCCTGATGCAACTCCCAGCTCATGACAATCAGTTCCTACCGGGAAGGAAGTTATCATTTTAGAGAGTCAAAACAAACCTGGCACATGAACAAACAGCTGAGCCTTGGACCGGACTTCGCTTCTTTCTGCCACAGCTCTCCAAGCAGGAGGAACTGCTGTCCATGAGATGTTGACATCTGTCTCCTTCTACCCATAAACCCTTGTGTTTGGGGTCGTTTCCTGTAGTTGGTTCAGATTACATTTGCTCTCGTAACAAACTGACTGACTCATGTTTTTAAGACCTCAGTTTAAATATCACTGCCTTTACCTGGACAGACAAACCGAACTGAAAGGAAGAAAACCACCCCAGAACACGCTGGCTTTAAGCACACTATAAAATATATGGACAGGGTTAATATTATCAGTCGATACTGACGTATTATTGATATTTCAGTATTGGCATATGTAGGCAGTTTATTACAAGATTTAATTACAAGTTGGAAGTTTAGTGGTAGTGACATTGAAGACGACCATGGTCTAGCTTGTTTGAAGTCAAACATTAGCTTTTTACTTCGGGCAATCGAGTTCGTGCTTCAAAAATCATAAAAATTGTTTTTATTTTTAAAGTTTATCTGGAGGAACAAAATGTGTTAGTATTAAAAACCTTTGCTCACTACGAAGCTTATTTTCTTTAATAATCCAAAATCCAATGGGAAAACCCTTTTGTCAAAGGAACCAGGGTGATTCCAGTATTCCTCTCCTTTTAGCTTTGCTTTGTTTGTTTTTTTAATATAAAATATTTGGCACCTTAGCAGCTAGATGCTTCGCTATGTTCACCAGCTTTGTCTTAAACGAAGTTCAGGAGAGCTTTGAGACTGAACCAAAACAGTAAAGACTGAGCTGAAAGACAATACAATGCTACGTAGAGCTTGGTGCAGGGTTGGGTGATAATTCTCTGGTTTGTGATTAGTGCAGTTTTAAATAACCTTGGAGGACCCTGTGGTCATGATTCACCTGCTTTCAGTTTACAGTTTATGTAAAGCGAGCATGTGTGACGCCATGGTCCCGATGGGTGATTGTGTAGATCACGAGGGTTGGTCCGAGTCAAAAGTCCAGACCCATTTTTCATTCTCAGCCCCGCCCTCAGCCTGCATCTCACCTTTGTATCTTTCCTGCTGTCCTTCTCAGGTACCGAGGCCAGCTGTGAGAACGAAGGAGAGGTCCTCCACATCCCCAACATCACCGACAACCCCTGCATCACCTGCGTATGTCTGGTAAGAACCACTAGTTTTGCTTTCTGCATTCTCAAATACGTTGCAGAGCTGGCAGTTCTTCACAGTGCCACTTACTCGCCACCCGCCCTGTTTGTTCTCAGCACCTTGACGTGTAATAGCTGCTTCAGGTTTTCCACTCAGACTGATATGGTAAAATGACCTCTTTAAGCGCTGATAGTGATATTTGTAAAGCTGATTATTGAGCTTTGTGTAGTGTTTCTTATCAGAAGGTTGTGAAAGATATGTAATGCTACTGCAAAGAGACTTTGAAATTCAAGTTTTGGCGGGATGTCGGGTGAGACATTGTGTTTGATTTGATGGCAAATCTTCTCACTTCTGTAAGCAGCTTGATGTTGTGGTTAAGAAGTAAAGTGCAAACAATTTGTGAGAGAATTTGGATGTTATAGTGCAGCTATTTAGAAAATGCTTCCATGGCACATTAAGTCAGGATTGCAGGTTTTTTGCTTTCCAGCAAGAGCAGGAAAGCACTTCCTAACTGTTTTCTGAGGATTTACAACAAACTTGCAGTGAAACATGAAGTGGGGATTGTTTGTTTTAACAGACATGCCTGTTGTCTTTGCTCGGCCCGGTTGTTAAAGCCAGCCTACAAAACGTTAGGGGACGACTCTTTCCTGAAACATGTGCTCTTTGACCCCCGACCCTCGCACCACCCCTCTTCCTCCCAATTGCTGCTGTAGAGGTCTTTGTTTTAGGGGATGAGAATGGACAAACAAGGCTTTTCTGTGTCACCGCCTCGACATCGGCTGAAAGAGGGGTATTGGTTTTTAAAAGGCGTCACATGACCAGAGTTTATCCTCCAGGAAGCATGTGGGTGTGAACTTGAGGGTCTGTGTGTGTCCACGTCCACGTGTCCTCAGCTACCATGTTTCTATGGTAGCCCAGAATAGACAAACTAAACACTGGCTCAGAAGGCTGAGCTGTATTCAAATGGTTGCCAACTGCAGCTTTGATCGCTTGATGGCACTAAATCCTCCCGATGGTCCTTTAAGAATGCTTGAAATGCACTCGGACAATCTCTCCACATGAAAAGTAGAGGAAGTACTGTGAAAAATGAAAAAGGAGAGTGTGAGAGACAACTTTTTAATCACTGCTTAAAGCAGCTATGATTGTCAGATGTTTTTTTTTATTTTTTTTTGGTGAGTTGCCATGGTATAATATCTATAATACACCACAGGTGTTGATATAAAACATAGTGGAACTGATGGAGGAATATCACAGCAGAAAGTTTATTCGCTTTCCCTTCAGCTATTATTTTTTATGTCACCTTGTGCACGTTTAAACATATTACTTATACTTCTGTTGCGTTGGCCTCTGATTGGCTGCTGCTGTGAGGCTCCCCTCGGCCTGCAGTCTGACTGAGCCGCCCTCTGTGTTATCAAGCAGACATCAGCCAAAGCCCTGCTGAATGCTATCAGTCATCAGCAGGCAATGGCCGGCCTTTCATCTCTACTTTAACCCCCCCTACACACACATACACACACAAAACCCACACCCTACACACACACACACTCATAAACTTACATACATTCAGGGCTCAAACTTTATTGAATTTGGCCTTTGTTTATCTCCTAAAAACCTTTAAACCCCAGATGCGTGCCCCCCCCCCCCA
>JAGRRF010012897.1:26446040-26462145 GCA_019097615.1 Morone chrysops
GTTGTGTTTACACTGACTGCTGACCTGTGTGTGAGTGTTTGTGAGCGGGGCCTCCGTACTTCGTTTTGGAGTCTCATGGGAGTCACAAAGTTTTGGTTGGATCAACAATCCTCTACTTGATTTTTACCCCCTCCTTTCCTCCCTTATTCCTTCCTCTCTGTGTCCCCCTTTCTTCCTCTTCCTTCATCCCTCCTCTCCTCCGCCATTAGACAAACAAACCCTACAGGTAGGTCCATAAACACATTACAGCATTAATGTGCTTGCACCTTGTTGGGACGACCTGTAGGCTTGTTAATACATATTCACACATACAGAGGTGGAATAGTTTGCCTTGCTGATACAGAAAAATTGTTCATATACTTACTTATGTGCTCAAATCTGTTATTCTCTGTCTGTGTGAGCATTCAAAGAAAAACATATTTATGTGAAAAAGGAATATGACTATACTAGATTTTATTTAGTCAATGCACACAAACTGCAGAACTGAAAATATATTATTATATTATTATTATATATATTTTTTTAATTCAGGTGTTTTAGTTGAATTAAAGTCTAAATATAATATGATTTCCAAGTAAGCGACCAAACAAATAAATCCCAATTCCCAAATATTAACCAGACAACCAAACAAAAAGTTAAAAACTTGGATAACTTGTCGAGAAATGACAACATGTCATGGAACATGTAAACACCTCAATCAAACTTTTTTTTTACTTACCTTCATCAATAATTTGCATGTTCATTCATGTTTATTGTTAGAATGTCCTCCAGGGGGAAAGTGAAGGACCACATGTTAATTAAATAGTGTTTTGTTGTTGTTCCAGGGAGGGCGGACTCTCTGCATGAAGGAGGTGTGTCCTGTCCTTTCCTGCCCCGCCCACCTCAGCCACACCCCGCCTGGACATTGCTGTCCCAGATGTCTCGGTAAAGACCACTTATTACATTTCTGACCTGGAACCTGTGTGGAAGTTGATATAAAAGTTGAAGTTTCCTCTTTTTATATTTCCTCAACTTTAATTTCCATCTTTACACTGAAACCACTGAACCATTCGATGCAGCACACTAAAAAACCTTGATAACAGTTGTTCCCAATGACACTAATGAAGGTTCTGTGAATGTTTCGCCTGAGAAAGGTTTTCCTACAGTGTCTGAATGCACTGCACAGGGTGAAGAACAGCTGTAAGCAAATAACTGGAACAAGCTAAATAACCCAAAAAGTCACCAATAACTCATTGTTGAGTTTTAGTGTTTCTCTGTTTCTTATCTTTGACTCGCTTCCTCTTCCTCTTCCTCTCTCAGGTCAAAGGAAGGTGTTCGATCTGTCTTTAGGAAGCTGTCTGTTTCACAGTGAAGTTTACGAGAACGGCACTTGCTTCCTACACGACAACTGCACCACCTGCACCTGCAAGGTACGGGCCTGCATGTGAAACAGTCCTTCATCATCACCATCACCATCATCATCATTATCATCATCATCACAGCAATAAAGACTGTGTTCTTTTTATCTGTCAACCCCACTGTACACCAAATCCTTGCTGTTGAAATC
Organism: Morone chrysops; assembly: GCA_019097615.1. Taxonomy (NCBI): domain Eukaryota; kingdom Metazoa; phylum Chordata; class Actinopteri; family Moronidae; genus Morone; species Morone chrysops. The sequence goes on from JAGRRF010012897.1 coordinate 26,447,587, forward strand.
ACTTCTTTTGGTTTTTTGTTTGTTTGACCATTGCTCCCTCTTCCCCATTGGGCCGTTCTTCTTCCCAGGATTCCACGGTGGTGTGCAAGAGGCAGTGCTCGCGGCCAGGGAGTTGCCACGGTGACGAGTGCTGCGAGGAGTGTCTCTCCTACGTGAAGGTGGAGGAAGTGAAGTACTGCAGAGCCCGGAACAAGATCTACAGGGTGAGAGAGTGGGACGGATGAACAGATACAGTAGATGGATGAATGGATATAGAGAATGGACAGATAGACTGATGGTAGAATGGATGGAAGGACAACTGGATGATAATGAGTATGGACCGACAGACGGAGGGACAGAGGTGGTGGTGGTGTGTGTGTGTGTGTCTGGGTGGTTGTATTCTGATCCTGCTGTGTGTCTTCTGTCCCGCAGGAAGGAGACATGTGGTCGTCCGTTAACTGCACTCTCTGTGCCTGCGTTAAAGGAAGCATCGAGTGTCGGCCCAAACAGTGTGTACCAATCACCAGCTGCCCCTCAGTGAGTGACAGGCCTGCCGGCCAATCACCAGCTTACATCCCGTTTGCAGGGTTTACATCAAGCTATTCTGTGTCACTTTATCTGTTCTCTCTCTGTCTCATCTGTCTGACACTCACACTTTACAGTCTGTGACTAACTGCATCATTTTCACTGCACATGTGTGACGTCTCAAAACAGCAACACTCTGATTTACTGTATCACCTAAAAGCAATTATCCTCTAGTCTAAAACTACTAATGTCAGATGTTCTTCTTAAAGTCTTAACGTTAAAGTATGTAATTTCCAGTATAAGCAGGGAATTTAGTCATTTTGTTAAAAATACATCATAAAACTATATAAAACTGATAATATTCCAAATCAGCCAATTCACAATTGAGCACTATGGGTGAAAGAGTAAAAAGACTATTATTTATAAAAATATTACATCACATTTTAGCATCCTTGTGCAATCCAAGTACGTTTGGTACTTGTGATTAGGAGATAAGACAGATTGATATAATACTTAATATAATAATTTGTCAGATATATGACTTATGCTAAAAGACACAGAGGCCGTATCGCACCCATCACTTCCCAGCAGTTTCCTATAACAGTGAGGTTTCTCCTGTGCAACAGTAAAACACCCTTTTAGCACATTAGCGATGTTACATGCAGCTCAAGCATGGCGTTAGCTGTCACACTCTGGGAACTGCTGGCAGGAGGAAGGTTTGTAGTGCGTTCACCTGTCGCAGAGGCCGCTGTGGGGTCATCTGTCGGCCGCTGGTGATGGAGTGGATTCCTCACATACCGCCGGCCGCAGGCGGTCACGCAGTCAAAGCCGGCGTCAGCGATAGTCCAAGTTCACACGCTTCCAGCGGTTACAACAAGCCCTCACCTGTTGTTTGTGGTCAGAACAGGCGGCTGCTGGGTGATGTAGGTGGTCTGCAGTGAGTCCTGTCTCCAGTGAAAACTAATCTTTCTCACATCTGGAGACCTTGAAATAAGCATTTATATTTATAATAATTTATGGCTGTTTAATCGCTGGCAAATTAGGAATTTACTTCATCTTTACAACCATGTGACAAAATGTGTTTTTATGCAACACGGTGTAATGTTGCATTCGTGTCATGATGATGAAGCAGGAGAAGAGGATGCCCATGCTGGGGTCATTACACCGATTGCTACACTTTACCTTTTAGCACCTTACCACCGCGATGGATCTGATTACTAAATAGGAACTGTGAAAGTCTCAGAGTGTCACACTGAATTCTTACAGCATCATATCACTGTGACCCAGAGGCTGTGAGGTAAAACCAGCAGTGTTAGTGTATCATCAGTGTGTCACATCTGTGTAACTGAATATGAAGTGATAGCTGGTTGGAAACCTCCTGGCCTCAACCTGCTAAGTCTGTTTGGTGCAGATGGGTTTGTGTTGTTCTAGACTCCTTCCATGGAGTCCGCCATGCTGTTTCTACAGAAGCCCAGAACGTACAAACCAAACACTGGCTGTATATAGGGGCGTCCAGTGTGAAAATAATTCCTGCAGCTTGGGCATCAGATGTATAGTGTACTTAACTTACAGGTTCTTTGTGGAAGCAAACACGTCTGTCGCACTCTTTCATAACAAGCAATCATTTTAGAGTGAAAGACTGTTTCCTCTACATCGATGTGTAGAAGCAACTCACACACCTGTCCCGAGCTATCATGAGTGGTGGAGAGGTCACCACAGCCCACCTCAACCCTCTAAACACACACACACACACACACACACACACACACTCTCCCATGCCGTCATCCTGCGGTCAGCGGCAGGTCGGTAGAGTGTGTGCGTCCCTTTGGAGACAGTGTGTCTCCAAACAGCCTTTTGTCTGTGTGACGTTTGAGTGACAGCAAAGAAGAGGTTCCCTATATTTAGGCCCCTGAAAACCAATCTCTGTCACTGTGTGTGTGAGAGAGAGAAAGAGAGTGTGTGTCCTCCGTTTGTCAAAAGGCAGCCCTCTTCAAAGAGAGAGATTGCCCTTTGTGCAGAGGTTAGGACTCTGGAGTGTGTATTGAGTGTACGGAGAACGTCTGTATGTGATGACAGACATGTGGTGTGTGAGAGAGAGAGAGATGGGAAAAAGAGTGTGTGTTTGCGCCAATGAAGGGCTTCCCTGAGGCAACGAAAACTAAGTGTGTGAAAGAGTCCTCTGATCTGCACCTCTGATGGAAGTTGAAACATACTACACACACACATACACATACACATACACACACACGCACACATACACATACACACACACATACACATACACATACACAGAGTTTCCTGTTACACAGACAGAGTTCAGCGGTTGAAGTTGGAGTATCGGTGTCTTTGTGGGCGTCCTGGTTTGACTGTGAACTTGTCAAAGTGGGAACTTTTCTTACGTTTCTATCGTTGATTTCATTTATTTTTTGTCTGACTGACAGCATGAAAACAGAACCTGTCACCTTTGTTACTTCTGCCAACGAAATGTGGAAAAAGTTAACCATTAACAGTTTGTCTCCAAAAGTCTGGTTGATCTTTGGTGGACGTCAAGCACATTTTTTAGCTCTTAACCATCATTTTGAATGTTCGTGTTTATTTGCGGCTGGAAAATCCTGGAAAAGTGTTTCATTTCATGTCAGATGCTGTTTTTGTCAGTAAATCAAATCCAGAGGATGAAAAAATTAAGACCTGTCTGTCCTTTTGGTTCTTTCTTTTTTGCTTTCTCTGTCCTTCACATTTTAAATCCTTTATATATAATCCTTTATTCAAAAATGCTTCATTTGCATCACAGACACACATATGAGAGTGTGAAGCCACAGCAAAAAACTACTGATAATCTGACTGTAATCAGATTCACATAGCAGCTATGAAGAAATAAAACACTGATTGTAATATATGTGATATGCATCTTCGTTTTACAAGCTGTGACAATGTAAAGTTTATTGTAATGTTTAGACATATTCTATATTTTATTATAAATGACCCTCTGAGGGGTCTAACATTGTGCCTCTGCCTCGTCTCTTGCAGAATAAGATCCTGAACAGGACCGGCTGCTGTCCAGTTTGCACTGAAAGTGAGTAAGTCCTTCTCAACCCTCCAGCTTCTGCTTTTCTAGAGAATTCACACGTCCCTAAATAATAAAAGAAAGAAGAATTTGGGGCCATAAAATTAAAAAAAAATCTTTATGGAAGTCTGTTTTGATGCATCTGTGAAATCACATATTGATTCAGTGATATTTAGTAAGGTAATAAAAATAAAGTAAAATCTAGTAATCATCCTTGTTGAAGTTAATGAAAACAAATCTCAGTCCAGCCTCCGCAGCTTCAGCTGAGCATTTCCCATGAACTTCAGTCCAGACTGTGGTTTGCCCTGAGGTCATTTTACTTTGGTTTTTGGCTGCGACCTGCAGTGAAAGTCAACAAAAGTGGCTGTAAATGTACCATTTCAGGACTACAAAGACTCCATAAAACTCACTTCTGCATAATGTAGAGTTTAGTTCAGCGGGTAAAACAGACGTTTTACCACACCACAGATCCACGTCTGAGTCAGATTAGTGCTTCATATTTCACCATTTATCATTAATTATCCTTTTGCTGCTGGCTGTCAGGCATCAACAGGTATCCTTTTTAATTTCTTGCATTTCGGGTTTTATGTTTGATTTCCTGAAATGACAGAAACATAAATTTTTATGTGTCCCACTGCTGGTATTTTAAGCATCTAAGAATAACTTTTCTTTAGTAACTTCATTTTGGTCGTTCTCTCTCTCTGAATTCTGTATTTACTCCATCTTTACTCCTCTTTCTCTTTGCTTCCATTCCTCTGCAGAACCGGGTGTATGCACAGTCTTTGGCGACCCTCACTACAACACCTTCGATGGCAGGACCTTTAACTTTCAGGGAACCTGTCAGTACGTACTGACCCGTGATTGTGGCAGCACCCCCTCTGGAGGACCAGGAAATAACATCAACATCAACAGCCCAGACTCCAGCTTCCTGGTAGGACGGGAGTTAGGACATTTTACAGCCTTTAAAGGAAGACACTGACATTTTCAGAGTCAGATGAGAAAGGAATACATACATTTAAATTGTGCATTTAGTGGAGAGATTGCTCTGGGCTGTATTTAGCCTATCTTAGCACAAACACTGGATGCAGCCTCTACTGAAAATATACTGCCAAAAACGTCATAATGGCGACATGCCAAACAGATTGTACGCCAGTCTCTTTGTACCCAACTATTGTTGGTTGGCTGCAAAAGCTCTGTTTTGTGCACAAATGTTTGCATTGTTTCCTGACCTGTATTTTTTTTTTACATTCCTTTACCAGGTGTTAGTGAAGAACGACGCCCGGCGGACTCGATCCTTCTCCTGGACTCAGTCTGTAGAGATTAGGCTGGGAGGTTTGATCCTCAGTCTCCACCAGCACCTGACAGTCCGGAGGAACGGCACCCGCATCGCCCTGCCCTACCACGGCCCCGGGGTGCACATCGACCTGGACGGATACCTGCTCAAACTGACCACCATCGCAGGTCAGCATGCGAAACTCTTTTCATTTCTTTAGTATGCAGTCTCACAGACTTTTGATTCTGTCAATGTGATTGCTCCTTATCAATGTATTCTCTTGCTGCTTATTAGTGCCATACTGTAATATTTCTGCATATTTATATCCATATTTCTAAAAGATGCTGCAATCATAATAATTTACCTCTCTTGATCTTTCACCTTTAAAACCAACAAAATGCACTTACCTCTGTTTGATTTGTTGGAGAAAAATTTATTATCTAAAGGAATTACCAGTCCTCCACCTCTCCCTGCAGGTCTGGAGATCACATGGGACGGTGACAGTTTCGTGGAGGTTGTGGCAGCTCCCCACCTGCGTGGACGGCTCTGCGGCCTTTGCGGCAACTACAACGGCCACAAGCGCGACGACACCATGGGAGGTGATGGCCAGTTTAAGTTCGACGTGGATGAGTTTGCAGAGTCGTGGCGAGTCGAGGGGAATGAGGTTTGCTCGCAGCAGCCTCCGCCTCGCCGGCCAGCGTCCTTCCTTTGCCCCGGCAGTGTTAAAGTCAAGTTCCGCGCTCACAGGGAGTGCCAGAAGATAAAGTCGTGGGAGTTTCAGAAGTGCCATCGTGTGGTTGACTTCGCACCTTTCTACAGGTTAGAGGACAAAGTCTCACTCTAAGTGGACTTTAATTCTTTTAATACCAAAAGATGATATAATAATTAACCCATGTCAAATGAAGTGTTCAAAGTCACTCACATTTTTTAATTCTTGTTTTTTTTATGGTTCACAACCTTGTCATAAAAATCATGCAATAGTCATGAACCTTCAAGGGCCACTTCATTGATTTACGGAATTTGCCATAAATCATTTATGATATGAGCACTATCACCACATTTCAGCGCATTGACTTGTCTACTCTCCCTACTCATCCTACCCTTACCTCTAACCCAGGGCCTGTGCCCAAAAGTATCACTTTATGCAAGTGAAGTACAGAAGTCTGACATATCATTTATCGTCCTACTCTCTGTAGGTCGTGTGTGACGGACATGTGTGAGTGTCCAGTCCATAAAAACTGCTACTGTGAGTCCTTCATCGCCTACAGCCGAGCCTGCGAGAGGGAGGGAGTACCGGTCCTCTGGAGGCCCGACACCGCCTGTATGGGTGAGTGACAGTGCCCGTGACCTAATTGCATTTCAATTGCATAATCTGAAGTTTTTTTGCTTGTAGTATTTATTTATGTGTGTTGATGTCTGTCTCTTAAACATTTATCATAAGCTGCTTTTGTCAAATGAAGACTTGAATTTTGATGATCAATAGACCATCAAATCCAGATCAACTTTATTACAACTTAATGTTTAACCTTTACCATCTCTTCCCTCCCTTCAGCCACCCAGTGCAAACACGGCGCTGTGTACGACACATGCGGACCGGGCTGCACCAAAACCTGCGACAACTGGAACGAGATCGGACCGTGCCACAAGCCCTGCGTGGCCGGCTGCCACTGCCCCGCCAACCTGGTGCTGTTCCAGGGACGCTGCATCAAACCCATAGCCTGCCCTGGACGGTGACCCTTGTGACCCAGGTGGAAGGGAGGGGACGGGGCTAGGTTAGGGTCATTTATAGTAAAATAATTAGGGGGCCAAACAAGCCGAGAAGAGTTTGGGAGGACGCAAAAGTCGACAGATCAGATGCAACAAGGTACTCAGGGTCCATATCTTCACAAAGAAGCGTTGCAGTGACTTGGACGTTAGAGATACAAGCTACGGTGACGGACCAGAGGGACACTTGCTGGATTGGAGGCTGAAACTCGCCACCACATTCAGGTTCTTCCTTGTGCCTCTTGTAATACCATGTACTGTCACAATACCAGTCACCACCACCAGAGGTGCTATTTCCAGTCTTGTAGAGGAAGAACTGAACTCCCAAGAGAAAACACAGGAGCCCCACTCTCTGAGACATCACTGTCTCCACCACCTGAGGAACGTTTGTCCACGCCTTGGACCCTCAGGAAACAATTTGGCCCAGTGGACTCTTGTCTGAGCCAACATGGTGCCTAAATTTCTCTCACAAACACTCGAAAGTGGGAAACTGAGCATTTGCATATGGAATAAGGAGATTCAAAGTGGAGGAACTCTCTGATGCATCATATCAAACTGCCCTCGTGATCTCTATTCCATCATTTCATACTGTAAGCTAGCCAGATTTATATGAGAGACAGACAGCTTTTGTATTATTATTGTTCTAATTATTATTAATATTATTATTATTTGTTGTTGATGTTGTTTAATTTATATATCGGTCAAATGACATGTCGTAGCAAGAGCCAGAATCATGAATATAATTGCGTTATAAATGATTTAAAGGGAAACAAAAGCTATTTATGTATTTGTTGTGTACTTTTGTGTTACTGTTTGAAGAGAAATGCCCAAATGTGACTCAGTTGTTGCACCATCGCAGGGAAAAAGTACTGTATTGTGTTGTGCTCCGTGTACAGGTTGTTGTGGTTCGTATCAAACTGAAGGTGTTCATCAAAGCATATGTTTCACTTGACGATAATTATTTAAGACCAGCAATATAATCTTTTATCGAAGTTCATTTCTGACTGCTGTCTTTACTTTCCTAAATGTTCAAACCTGTGAAATACTTTCCCCACCAGAGTATTATTTTGAAGTTGCCAGCCTCCTCCAGCCTTTTAGATCATATTCATTATGGATATGTGAACAGTGAACACATCAAAAGAAAGAACAGCAACTCTATTTTTATACACAAAAAACATTTTATTCTAACTTCATAATATTATTAATGTCAGCAATCTCACCCAGCATTAGATGCATGTCGGAGTAAACACAAGCAGTCCGAGCTGACCAAACGGTCTTGTGGTATCGATACCGATGTGGGGTTACAATCCGTAGCTTCAGTGTAACCTCTTTATAGAGCTGCAACAATTAGTCAATTAATGGTGGATTGTTGACTATTTTGATAATCGATTAATTGTTTTGATTTCAGCTTCTCAAACGTAAATACTTTATGGTTTCTTTAGTCTTCTATGACAGTAAACTGAATATCTTTGGTTTGTGGGCAAAACAAGACATTTGAGGACATCACAATGAGCTTTGGGAAACAGGGATTTTTCACAACTAAACGATTGAGAAAAAGATAACGAGATATAATGAAATAATGAATTTAATCGTTAGTTGCAGCCCTAATGCACAACTATAAATCCCCCTTAGGATAAAAGTAATCAGATTTATCAGCACTCAATAAGAAAAGGCTACTCACTCACAGCAGCTATTTTCACATGAAATAGTCGGGTAAACACAGGTGTACTAACCTTAATTAGTATCGTTAGAAACACCTGTGTTTACCCTACCATTTCGAGGCAAAATAGCTGCTGTGAAAAAGGTCTATTCTCACAATGAAAAAGGAAAACATCAATTTTAAATACATTTGCACACTTTTAATACAGATCTGTACAAACATGTTTCACGTAAACGTAGCACTAAAACAAAAAACATAAAAACTAAGCACCAAATACAACAAAACAGATTTCAGAGGGAACACCAGTGAGTGTGACTTCAGTGGCCACCTGCCTCAGTGGCTGCTTCATTCAACTACTCACCATCCACTTTGACTTCAAGTACAGGAGAAGTTTCAAACTGAGTAGGACAACAACTGATGGGTGATGTAGGGTTTACAAATTAATGGTCCACAGTCTGAACTTGCACATGGTTAAATTCCACAGTTAACTGGTACTTTCTTTTAAGAGGCAGGATCTTTAAAACTGTTACTGTGTGGTAGGTCAGTAACTGTTTACAGGCATCTCATAACTCACAATCCTCGGTTCTGTGAGCTCATGAAGCAAAACTGAACCTCATCTAAAGAAGCTTTTGAGAAACACAACTACAATATAAAATACCAACAACTGTTACATAGCAGATCATTTTAGCAATATGGAAATGTTCCCCAAACTTCATTTTACCTGTGATTGCAGGGTTTCATTTGCCAAAATGCCACAAAACTAATATTCATTAGTAAATGTAGATGACATTCTCTAAGCTTTAACGATGTAATGATGTCATGAAAAAATTTCTTAGGATGACAGTATAATATTTGTGTTTAGTTTCTCAAGGACTGTAAACTATCTTTTGGTTTTAGACTGTAGGTCAGAAACAAAATGTCAGCACCAAAAGTACAAAACGCCAATGCTTCTATGGCACCGACGGAATTGTTTCGATACTATCAAGTAATCTCTCGTCATTCAGTACCACATTTCTGTTTACTGGTTGTTATTAATGTTCCTTTTGATTATTTATGTTTTATATAGTCGGATACAATGTTAAAATGTATCCATTTCATAATATTGGTATCGAAAAAAGTATTGTTCAGGAACCGGTATCAAAGTCATAGTATTGAAAACATTTTAAATGATACCCAGCTCTAAGTACATTCTGGTATTTTTAGACCAAACAGTTAATCAATCCACTAAAACAATAATCAGCAGATTAGTTGATAATAAAAATAGTTAGTTGCAGCCTTACATATTGTACACTCTACAGTACAAAGTGTCTAATTACAGCAGGTAAAATAAGAGAAAACAATTGTGGGGTAATGACAAATCTCCAGCTTCTTCTTCCTCAACTACAGATTTGTTAGTTGATCAGGACTCTAACATCAAATCAGTTGTCTAATTAATAAGAAGGGAACATCCCTTTAAATTTGGCCATTTCAAAAATTATCATGATTCTGTGTTTTGCCTTTGAGGCATTAATAATGATACCATGTATACACAATACTGTACAACCAACACCAAATGATACTGACTCCTGCAGATAATCACTAACTTCACTACTCGTACAGAACACAATCTCCGTTAAAGCAAACTGAAAACATTTAAACACTGACAGGACACTGTTACTCTGAACGTTCCTGCTCTCTGCACATGATGAGGGGCAGTTCAACTCTTTGGCATTCTCAGAAAACGACGCATTCAACCTTCATATCCAAACTGAAATGCTGTAAGGCATGGAATGGTCCAATAATATAAGTGTTATATGAAAATGACTGAAAAATAAGATATTCTCTGTTTGAAAACAATAACACGGCTGACACAACAAACGTGAAACAAATAGTGGTCATTTGGAAAATAAATTATAGGAAAATAAAGCTCTTCGAGGGAAGTTGAATTTCAGGTGTTTTTTAATGTCTCAAATCTAGACTCCGATTTTAACTTTGATGATCTCAACAGACTGTGGAGTGTTTGATATCATCAGTAATTCTCTGAAATGCAACTATGATACTGTAACTGGTTATACTGTGAATCCGTGGGATTTACTGTGACTTTGGAAAAGGAAGAGAAGGAAGGAAGTAATGATGGAGATACCTACACACAGCTAAGAAAATGCATTTGTTGTAGTAAACTACCAACTTACTAACTCCTCCTCTGTTTGGTGCAGGACATGTAGTGTACAATCAAATGGCTGCCTATGTTTAATTTGGTAACGCTGCTAATAACAGCCACCTCTGCAGCTCGGCTGGGATTGTTAGCCTCTTTAAGCTCATAGTTTTTGATTCTCCAGCTACGAACAAACTGTACGTTTGAGTTCTCTCAGCTCTCATCAACAACTGCAGCCACATATTTTTCTCAGTTGCTGGTGGACAGAGCTAAAAGGAAAGTGAGTACTAGACTTACATTCAACTGTTTGCTAACACATGAGCATAACAACGCAATCAGCTGATATATATCAGGTCTGTGTGTCTGTGAGTTTGAGTTTTAAATGCAGCTTTAAACATCTGTAACTTGGCTCCAGCTCGTAGACATTGTGCTATGTGGCACTAGATGCCAGAAATCTAAATCAAATTAGTCTGAATCTAAATCAAATTTCCTATAAGGTTATGTCACTAATTTTGCCATAACCTTGAAGTGAAATAATTACAGAACAGCAACCTGAAATTTAATTTAGGTAAATTCCACTTTAATTAGATAAATGTTTTATAAACCGGCTAAATTCTATATATTTCTCTTACTGGCAGCAAATCCCATGAAAAGACCAAAACCTTCAATGAATTGATCCTAAAAACTATTGTGTGTGTATCAAAGCACTAATGTTGTCAAAAAACAGATCAATGTTACATCATTCATGTTCCTTTATTACCATGAACATACACACTGTGGGTTATTTTAACTCAATCTCACATACACTGTACTGCTGCCACAAGCACCAAATGTGGATTAATCCGCCGCTGAAAATAGTCCCAAAAAATTCATTATTTACTGTTTTAGTAACATTTGCTAAAAACTCCTGTGTCCAGCTATTTGAGGACACTACTGTGCTTTTAAGAAAATAAAACTATTTATGTGTGAGCTGTTTTTATAGATTCATGTCTTCAGAGCCACAGACAGCCAGGGTTGGTCTTTTCATGGGATTTATTGACGATAACAAAAATGTAGAATATCCTTATACTTTAATAAAGGATATAAGTGTTAAAATATTCAGCAATAGTTTAAAACTGTGACTAAAAAACTATAGTTGAGATCAGTAAGGCGGCTCTACACTGATCTCAACATACGCTAATGATAAAATTGTTTTGTTTTTTATTTGTTGCTCATGCACAGGCTATCTGTGCAATTCTGCAATTTTTTGTATTCTTAGCAAACCGATAAAAACATGGAGAGGGTTCCCACAACCTTCTCTGATAAACGACGAGGCAAGGTGAGAGGATGAGGGGTGATACTTCAACACAATCGCTTCCTTGCCTTACGATAAAGACCACAAAAACAGATGATAAGTAGAGAAAACTAGCTGCTCTAAGTACAGAAAATATGTATGTGCACTCTAATATATACTCTTCCAAACTCAAGTAAAAGTTTTGCTATACAAAACAAAATATACATCTAATAAAAATACACTCTTAAAGTTCCAGGCTGGCCAGCTTTAAGGATATACTAAAATAAAATGAAAAATACAGTCAAACCAAGATATACAGCTGGGGTCAGCTATCACAGCAAAGGAATAAGTGAACCAGGCAGAAAGGAGGAGGTGGAGTGTGGAGAGAGAGAGAGAGAGAGAGAGAGAGAGACTGACCAGAGTTCAGTCGTCGTCGCTGTCGCTGCCCGACTCGCTGAGCTGAAGGTCGTTTCCTGTGAAGACCAGAAGACAAACCGGTTAAAGATTGTTTACTGAAGCATCTGTGCCAGTACACCAAGGAGGCATCTCAATGTCCATCACCAGCCCATTTACTGTACAAGACAGGTGCAAAGTGAGTGAACTGGGCAACAATTACATCACTAACAGATTATTGTATATTGTATTAAGATGAAACAATCATATGCTATCATTTTATAAAATTCAGTTTCTGATGATAAGAAAACTGTAATAAAAACGGACTAAATTAGTTAATTGATTAATTATTTGTTTACACAAATTAAGAGTTTTGTCTACAACCATTAAAAGCCACAGTTCATGACAATAATATAACATCATCAACGATTTGAACTCAGGGCTGTTTTTACTTCACTACAGGTCTGTAACTGGGCCCGCTGTAGATTGTTATTTCTAGGATACCTTTCTCAGCCGGACTTGCGAGCAGGGCTTTAATCTATGCAGTCCAAACCACAAATGTTTGGACAAATCAGTGTCCTATGAGGAATTAACTGGCAGCTACGGCATGAGCTATGAGCAAGGTTTTCCTTCTTTTAATGGAAGAAAAGACACTCACGTAGTGTGTTCATGAGCTGGTTGTTGCCCTGCTGCCGGTCGGCTCCTCCGTTGGCCATGGGGTGGCGGTTGGGGGAGGTCTGGGTGAGCGGTCGGGGGAAGTCATGCTCGCCGTCGCTGCTGCTGCTGTCGTCGCCGCTCCCCGAGGCGCTGGCTGAGTCAGAGGAGCTGCTGCTGCCGCTGCTGCTCATCTGCTCTATCACCTCCACCTCCGCTCGCAGCTCTGCCAACAGCAGCAAGGTCAACATCTTTCTTGTTTTATATTCCATCCTTTCCTTCCTCATTTCCACTGATCCGTTTATCCAAATATTTGTTAAAACACACCACCACCAAATGATATGGTACATGTGTTATGATTAGGTTTGAACTGAGGCTGTGGTTGTGTCTGGACCTCCTTACCTCTTTTAATGTCATCGAGCTGAGGCTCTGGGGAGGGATTATCCTTAGAAGGAGATGGGGAGGTCTTGACTCCGGTCCCGGGCTTGGTGGGGGCCCGGAACTGAGAACTAGGCTGGCTGGACCGGACCGACTGCTGCTCAATCCGGGCCTGGATCTTACTGCTGCCCTCCGCCCTGAAACACACACACACACACACACACACACACAGAGAATTAGTTCTTTCTGATCTCCTGCAGGTCTTCTCGATCCACCTGAATTTTAAAGCTGCAGTAGGTAACTTTTACCTTATTATTTGCTGAAATGTTCACTGTGTTCTGACAGTAGTACATGAGACAGATAATCTCTGAAAAAATCTGGCTCCTTTGGCTCATTCTAGTGCTCAAACTGTATTTTTAAGAATCCACTGGGCCTGGCTGAAAAACAACAGCAAAAGCCTTGTTTCTGGAAAATAAGTCTATATTTTCTGCATTAGAAAAGTCATCGTGTCATATTTGTAACTTTGTCGTGATAAGATATTACAGCTGGTTTGCATAATATCCCAGCAGAGTAATTATTTAAATTATTTTAAGAGTAAGACCTCTCTCACAACTAATTAATTTAAGAGAAAGAAGTCTTGTCCCAGTGTTGGAAATGAAGCAGCTGTTTTTCATTGTTTTAATAAAAAAGTATAAAAATAAAAATGCTTCAGGTGCCTTCATTTAACCCTTAGATGCATAAGTGAGGTAGTTTTCTTGCAATATCGTAATGAAAAGTCATTTCATATTCCAGGTATTCCTCAAAAAACATTTTATTGATATAATGCCATTTAAATTTTTAACTTACCTTTTATACATTTTTCAGAATTTAAGTTTTTGTATTACTACCCCAAGCTTCCAAAAGTGGGTCAAAAATGACCCGCATTCATTTCTTATGGGATTTCATGGGAATCTTTGATTCTTATCAACTGTGACTGTCAGGAATATGTATTTTGTGGACCACACAGACTATATCATAATTGTCACACCTTAAGAAGATTATTTTACACAGCAAGATCTGATACATGTAAGTATTGTCTTCATTTTTCACCTCAGAAATGTGTGTGTGTGTGTGTGTCAGTCATGACTACTGTGTGAAAGTCAAATTTGTCCATTTTATTGTTTGGGAAACTAGCTAGCTAACCAAGCTAACTAACATTACTGTATGTACTGCGTGTCTGTGTTTGTGTATGCGTGTGTGCATTTATTTATATAGCTACATATTGATCAATAGGTTTGCTTGTCATTCAAAACCTTTTCTTCTTTTTGTGTTTTCTCATCCAAGGTGTCATGGCTATAGAAATGGTCCTACAGATGCTAGATGAAGAGGCAGTTATGGGATCTGAAATACACACACACACGCACACACACACACACAAAATGGATATTGACATTGGTCTATTGCTGTTGTGTAATTTTGTAAT
>JAGRRF010012897.1:26462245-26483691 GCA_019097615.1 Morone chrysops
CAAAAAACATTTTATTGATATAATGCCATTTAAATTTTTTTAACTTACCTTTTATACATTTTTCAAAATTTTAGTTTTTGTATTACTACCCCAAGCTTCCAAAAGTGGGTCAAAAATGACCCGCATTTATTTCTTATGGGATTTCATGGGAATCTTTGATTCTTATCAACTGTGACTGTCAGGAATATGTATTTTGTGGACCACACAGACTATATCATAATTGTCACACCTTAAGAAGATTATTTTACACAGCAAGATCTGATACATGTAAGTATTGTCTTCATTTTTCACCTCAGAAATGTGTGTGTGTGTGTGTGTCAGTCATGACTACTGTGTGAAAGTCAAATTTGTCCATTTTATTGTTTGGGAAACTAGCTAGCTAACCAAGCTAACTAAAAGAGTAAAGGTATAAAAAAAACACAACATTCCGACAATAAAAATATTTAAAAATAAACAAACTTTGCTAAATGAACATAAATAACATAAAAAATAACATAAATTAAAGCTGACCTCTCCATCAACTTACGTGAGGGCCTGCAAGGCGGTCCGTGTCCACTGTTTAGATCTTGGTGCTTTTTAACTCTAGATTTGAACCGGATGAAGGATTTTAGTTATCGGACGTCGGATTTTAAGTTATCAGAGAAACAAGCTGAGCTACCGTTAGCAGCAGCTCGGCACGCAGCCCCTCCGGGACGTCCTTTGTCTGTCCAACAGCGTGGGAGAGGCAGTGATTTTTAAGACAAAGTCACTTATTTTTATTATGCTGTTTGGAGAAATTGTCTTATTAAAGTGTGTTTTTTTTCCCTAATTATTAATCGTATATTAACGGTACAAAAGTCTTAAATTCAGTTCAATAAAGTGATCAAAATACTTATTTTAAGAAGTCAATCTTAAATAACGAAGTTTGTAATAACCTCGACTTGCTTAAATTTTTTACCATTTTTCTAGTTTTAATGTCCATTACAGTCTTTCAGGGGCTAACTTTTTATGTTAGGTTAAAGAATTCTAGCCGAGCATTATATTTAAAATGTTTTACTAATTTCTAGAAGGGCTGTTTTTATGGTGTTCAAGGCCTGATGGATTCTTGCGAATGTCACTAGGAGCACTAGAACGAACCAGAAGAACCAGCTTTTTTCACAGATTATTTGTCTCATTTACTACAGGATATCGAAAGTTTCAGCAAATATGACAAAAATGTTTTATAAAACATACCTAGTGCAGATTTAACAGCAGGAAAATCCTCTTGGGGGAGATAGTGTAAGTTTAGTGACTATCAGTACTCCAAAATACATAAACAACTGTTTTGGAAATTATCTGTTGAGTTAGGTGTAGTAATAATAAATGTCCAAAAGGTGGAGCCAAATATTTTTGAAGCATGCCTCAGATTCTAAATTAGACTAATGGAAACTGCATAGACAATAAAATGTCAGTCTGAGAACTAAAAGGTGTTGAATGGAATCACATAACCACATACTGTAATTAATGGTTTGAGATCAATAGAATAATTTCTATATTTTCTATAACTGAACATGAATTTATCCTAACAGAAACTCTGATTGCTACATTTTTCCTCTCTCACTAAATGCTGTCATTATCTGAATGTCTCCGATCTTTGACCTCTCACCTGGTTTTCTTGACCTGGATGCTGCTGCTCAGCTTCTCCAGTACGAATTCCCCGGTGTCATGGTTGATGATGAGCACACAGTCCTTCTGGTACGGCCGCTTGTTTCCTTTGAATACCGTCATGGGAGGCGTGGAGCCCTGGAAGGACAACAATAACCTCAATATGTACTGAATGTACCAAAGCTTGTCGCGATGTCTCCTTCAATACCAAAGAGAAAAGGTTGAAGGTCCAACACACTGTGCTGTTACAGAAAAAGTTACTCAACACACACCAACACATTTGATTCATCTCGCTATGGCAGAAGTTTCGTCCCTTCTGAAAAAGCATTACTCAACAAAACTCCCCGGTAGCTGTTATGTGTGGTAACAAATTTCCTGAAAAGGACAATAAAGATGTTATATGTGTATCTTACCATGCAGCTGTTCTGTGTCGTGTATTTGAAGTAAATTGAAAACCAGAGTCACATTCCTTCAATGTATCAACATATTTGGCCAATAAAGTGGATTCTGATTAAAATGATTTTGAACTTTTGAACTACGAAAAATACTTTGACATGTTTAAAGAGGTTTCACATGAATTTAACTTTGTTGTAAAATCTCAGAAAGTCTGAGATCAGACCGCTGCACTGATTCAATTTACAATATTAGGGGAACTGCAAGAAAGTCTTACTACATAAACATGTCAGATGAAGTAAAAGTAATGGGCAACAAACTATTTAAGTATTCTTTTAATTGTCTCTAGCAGTTATAGTAATTTAGGGCACTCTGTCTGTATGACCTGTCCACATTTGAGGGACAGTAATGGCAACTTTTCATGTTTTACCCCATTATTTTACAAAGGCTACCATAGGTTCTTAGACTGATTTCCTACAGACAGTAACTGTGTTTCAGTTCACTAACATTCGCTAAGAAAATCGACCTGTAGTCAACCCATCACAATGGACATTTAACCACATTTGTTTCAAACCAAGGCTGTATTATCAGCATGTTTTAATGTAGTTGAAGTTTGTTTTTAAAAATCATCCTTCATGTTGTCTTCATGAATGCTTCAACATCCAAAACTAAACAGCAACCTTTTTAATTCACAACAATTGATACAACAGCAACATTTGCTCAAAAGTATTGCGAGTAAAGGGTCGGTGAAAAAGCGTTGGGTGAATTTGGAATCACTTAAACCAGAGGAGAAGCGCAGACGGTCTTACCGGGATGTGAGGTAACGTTATGGTAACTTCGTCTCCTTTCCCAACTTGTAGCTCTCCCTCACAGCTTGTGTCGATAGATGCTGGTTTAAAGTCATCTGAAAAGGACGGACATTGATTAGACGTAAATCATGAGGACAAAAACCAGAAGTCTCCTGCACAGCATTACTGGGTGGGACGCTGTTCAAATGCAACTTTAACTTTGTGTTATACAAGTTATATAACTGTATATGTATTATAACTGCTGTCAGACTGTGTGTGCAGTGTAGTTAAAAAAAATCTGATAATAATGAAAAAGCCTTTTTCTTCTTTAAAATAAAAGGTTCTTTTTTTTACAACATTTCTGGTTCCTTAAATTTGTTTGTTGTTTGTAAGACTTGTGACCATGTTATGTACAGAAAACACACAGTTGGACAATAAACAGACGGACAAACAATAGAATAGTAACACTGTTTATAAATTACCTCAAACATATCTGTTTCATTTCTGTAACGCAATCTCTTCTGTCACCTTCTGTGTGCCAATATCAGTTTATCTTACTTCCATTACTGGCGCTGTCGTGCAAAGTGATCGTAACTCTGTTTCACTGCACAACAGGGCTGCGACTAATGATTATTGGCATTATTGGTTAATCTGTTGATCATTTTATCAATTAATCAATTAGTTGTTTGTCAGAAAATGTCAGAAAATGGTGAAAAATGTAGTTCACCGTTTCCCACAGCCCAAGGTGATGTCCTCAAATGTCTTGTTGTGTCCACAACCCAAAGATATTCAGTTTACTGTGATAGAGGACTCAAGAAAACACAAAATATTCACATTTGAGTAACTGAAATCAGAGAATTTGGTCTTTTTTTTTCTTTAAATAAATGACTCAAAACAATGAATCTATAATCAATAGAGCTGGCAATCGACCATGAATCGACTAACTGTTGCAGCTCAATGTCAGTTGAGATTATGGACAGTGAAGACAATAATAAACGAGTCGCAGAGAGAGTAACACACATCCTTGTCACGCTCAATCACAGCGAGGAAACGAACGTACACACAGCAGCTGTTATCAATATTAACTATTAACAGTTAGTAAAGACACAAGGCGAGCTTGTCACAAGTAAATGAGAGTAAAAGATTCTCAAAAAGAGCCAAACTGCACATTTTTACTTACAATAATACAATATTATACAATATTGTAATATAATATACAACAATATTGTACACGGAGCTCTTGGTTTCATGGTTTTTATCACAGCTATGGTTTCATCCACTTACAAACTCAACTCTGGACCAACTTCTTAGAGTTTATTTAAATATTTCAAGTGCAAAAAAAAGTCTTATTCTCTAAAGACCTCACAGAAATGTACAAAACTAACTACTATTTTATCATAATATTTAGTTTACTGACCTTTATTTATATTTTTTTCCATAAAGGAAGACAGATACAACACATAATCATACAAGTAATATATATAGTAATATTCCCACTTATCTAAAATCTGAGTTTTCACAAAACTAATATATATAAATCCATAAATACTGTGGGTGTAAAGATATTTTAACTATGCAAACAACTTCATTTACTTCTCCACATAACTGGCTGTGTCCATGTAACCTCACACAGCAGCTCAGTTTACACTCTGAGGCACAAACTTCTCATTCAACACTTAAAGTCTCCTTTATTCTCCTTTATTCTCCTTTATTCTCACTCACATCTGATGGTGTGAAAGGAAGATTTTGGCCTCTTCTCGAAGCTTTCTCCGAGCTTCAAAACATGCTCCTCTTTGTCCAGCAGCGGGTTCGTGCTCCCGTTCATGTCTCCGTTTCTTCTCGAGATTAATTAAAGGGCTATTCCACAGAGCCGAGCTGCATCTGGCGACTTCCCGGAGATTTGGGGAAATAAGAAATCAACTAAAAGACCAAGTTAGCCTGCTGTGGCTAACCGTTAGCACAACATTCCCTGTCGTCACTCCTCTTCCGCTTTGGGTCCGGCTGGCAAATGTCGCCGAAGAACAAATCACCATAGCAACTCTATTTTTTTTCTCAATTAAATGTATAAAGCTGAAAACAAATAAATCGTTATTACACTATTTTTATTCAGCAAGTAACTAGCGATGGTTTTATTAACGCC
This sequence comes from Morone chrysops, assembly GCA_019097615.1. Classification (NCBI taxonomy): domain Eukaryota; kingdom Metazoa; phylum Chordata; class Actinopteri; family Moronidae; genus Morone; species Morone chrysops. Next base: position 26,467,190 of record JAGRRF010012897.1, read on the forward strand.
ACAGTAAGAAACTGAATTAAGTTGTGAATGCTACCCGGAAATATTTAAATGACGGACAACGTGGACGTCAAATGTGGAAAATGTAACTAAGGTGCAAAATTTTTAAAACAAGAAGTTAGTTTTAGCGTTATTTATAATCTAAATAACTCAAGTTGCTGTACAGTTTGCTGAAATGTTTGCTTTCCCACACATTTACGATTAATAACGTCTGTAAAACCGAGAGGACGCGTAAAAAAAACGAAGCTTTCTAACAGCCTCATGGCACTGTCAGAAGATGAAAGTTTCCCTGGTGATATTAAAATGACACCTACTGAAGAAGAAGTGGGGTCAAAAGACGAGTGTGTCTCCAGAGTTTTAGCCCAGGAGGAGCTGCAGAGAGTCGGCGGGGAGCGGGCTCTGGTGTCCGGCTTCAAACAGATGAAGTTGGAGAAAGAAGCTCAGAAAAACTGGGACTTGTTTTACAAAAGAAACACAACAAACTTCTTCAAGGACAGACACTGGACCACCAGAGAGTTTGAAGAGCTGAAGGCTTGCAGAGAGGTGAGAGGGCAGCACTCCCAACACAAGTTGCATCCCAACAGGCCACATATTATTACATTTTGTCCTCTTCAACCCTACTTGTAGTTATGTTAGTATTACATTTGCTTGATTAATGAGTTGTATAACTTCTATGTGAGTTTAAAATAGCCTTAAACACGTTGACAAAAATGACTTTGTTTGTCTGCAAAAACACAAGTTTGATAGAACATAAAATGAGACACTTTAAAATTGGATAGTTTTAGCATCTAGATAATCCATAAATGTAATTCCTTACATTAACATCTTACACCTACTGCTGTGAATTTTGTGAATAAATGGTGATCCAGTTACAAAATGCCTTTCTCAACTTTCCCCTTTTTAAAACGCAGCAAAATAAATTACAATAAAAACATCAAAAGGTAATTTAAATCTGTGCAGGATTACATATGGATAAAGGGATGAGCAGATATTTGTGGATATGAAATAGTTCTGTCTTTGTGCTCTTTGGTTTGCAGTTTGAGTCCCAGAGGCTGGTGCTGCTGGAGGCGGGCTGCGGTGTAGGAAACTGCATCTTCCCTCTGCTGGAGGAGGACCTCAACATCTTTGTTTACGCCTGTGACTTCTCACCACGAGCTGTTGAATTTGTCAAAGTACGATATCTAATACACAGACCTGTGAATCATCTGTTTCTGTTTTTACTGTTGGCCAGTACAAACTCGGTCTTCTACTGTTGGCTGCTGAACAGTTCTGCTGGAGGGTTTGATGGCTTAACACTCTCCTGAAGGGCTCCTTTAGGAAACATATAGGGAGACATTTTATCACTTGTAATTGGTCACACGCCTCCTCCGACTTGTAGGCCGCCACTTTCTAAAAGATTATGGCTGAGCTCAGCTGCTGCAGTAGCTCATAACAGTGGAAAAACTGGGTGTACAGGACAGTTTTCAAGTGAAGGCAAAACAGAATCAGGTCAGCAGATCTCCTCCCAGTGATGACATAATAATAGTGATACAAATAAAACTACTTTATCTGCTTTTTGTGTACAGCAAAACCCTCTGTACTGCCCTGAGCGCTGCTGTGCCTTCCAGTGTGATTTAACTAAAGATGATCTGAGGGAAAATGTGCCCGAGGGCAGCGTGGACGTCATCACTCTCATCTTCGTCCTGTCGGCCATCCACCCTGACAGGATGAAGCTGGCTTTGCAGAACATCAGCAGGGTGAGAGCAGACACAGCCAGGTGGAGGGTTGCTAACAGAAAGAAGTTTAATTTGATCAATTCTTTTTAACTTTGATATTTTTTTCTCCTTAAAATACATAATCATTACATACTTGCTTAACATACTGTGTGTACAAACAAATGGCACAAAAGATTGATGTTTTTTTTTTAGTGTGGCTGCTAAGGTTCGAGGCAGTTACTTACCAGCATGTGTCTGGTGGTAACTCCCTAATACAAGCTGGTTCGGACAGTGTAATGTGATGTAATGTAATGAATGTGCTTGTGGCTTTAAGGTGCTGAAGCCGGGAGGCATCGTCCTGTTCAGGGACTACGGCCTGAACGACCACGCCATGCTCCGATTTAAAGCCGGCAGCAAGCTGGGGGAGAACTTCTACGTCCGCCAAGACGGCACAAGGTCCTACTTCTTCTCTAAAGGTTAGTAAGTGACTTCAGGGAAGTTGTTTTTAGGTTTGTGTCTTTGAGACTATAGATAGATAGGTAGATAGGTAGATAGATAGGTAGATGGAAAGGTAGATAGACTGATACATAAATACTATAGCTAGATGGATGGATGGATGGATACTGTATCCTTTACAGACCCCTTACTTTCTAATATACATCTTTTTGTAGTAGACATTTTGTAGAGCGTCCTCCCCCACTGTCCATAACAAAGGCGGCTAAAATATTTCAGGACTCCTCAGTGTGTTTTTCAACTACAGTAACCGTTTTTGATTTCAATGCTTGTTGGTCTGTTTTCCAAACATAAGTGCTGAGCTTACAACTAGCAGTAAGTAAGTAAGACAGCTACCCGCAAATTCTTGATTTAGTTATTCAACATTTCAATTGTGACTTATACAGCTGTTTGTACAGGAACTGCAACATGGGAAGGATGCAGACAAACAAGAGTCAGGCTCTATTAATATTTCTTGACTTTTTCATGACACAACAGGAAAGACCTCAACCTTCGTTTTGCTTGTTCCCTTGCTCTAAAGTCGCAGTTTGCTCTTTTCGTCTCCTTTCAGAGTTCCTGGCTGAGCTATTTGAGGACACGGGCCTCCAGTCTGTTTCTAACGACTACGTCCTGAGAGAGACGGTCAACAAGAAGGAGGGGCTTTGTGTTCCCAGAGTGTTCCTGCAGAGTAAATTCACCAAGCCCGGGCGACCACAGAGCTCCTAATGTCATTCCGCCTGCGTCTGCCACCTTATGAATCTCCAAAGGTAGCAGAGTAAACAAAAGACTGAGAAATGATTATATTCTTTGGTGGAATCGGTAGTCTAAATGTTACCGAAGAGAGCTTGTGGCCTACACGCTGCTGGTTTGAATCCTCTGGAACATGAGGGAGGTGCAGGGGGTAAAATTAATAATGCCCCCTCCCAATAATCAGCTGCTGTCTCTTGCCCTTTGGCTCACTGACACATTGAAGCTGCTCCTCCGCCAACAGATGGAGACAGTTCTTGGAAATATGTCGAACTATGAAGCACAAAAATGCCAACAGGGGTACGATTGTTCAGTAAAGCCCTCAGCTGGATTTTAATGGCTCAGATTAATTTAAACTTAATCAGCTTTTAACATCAACATGAGACATTTCTTGGCTTCTCTGTGAGCCCTCAGACATATTTCTCCTGTGAGCAAGCCAGTATTATGATTACCTCCAGTATAATTTCCCCTGATACTAAGTTAAAGAGATCATTTTTTAATGTGGTGAGTTTTTAATTTTGTATAAATTCCTTTTAATGTTTTTCACCATTTTAGCCTGTCTATATTAAAAAGATTTGTTGCAATTGCACTGTGTCATTTCTCTCTTACTCTAAACTTGTTCAGGAGAAATTGCTCACTGTCTTACTTTCTGCTGCTGGTCTTCTTCTTTGACAAGCAGAAATTACACATTGTGCTTTTTAAATAGACAATTATTTTAGCATTCATTTCTTAATGTGATTGTTTACTGTATAGAAACAGATAGAGGGGTAGGCAACACATTTCCCCAACCAGAATCAATAGGAGGCGTTGTGGTTATATTGTTAATGGACTTGGATACAAGGACACGACCACATTCTGCAATTTCACTGTATATCAAAATATCAGACTTCCTCGTTGTCCAAAGAAGACATTCAAGACGAGCAATGTTACTCCATGTTGTGGTTCATTGTTAATTATTGGCTGATAATATTTCACATATATTAGCAAGACCGTTACTGGATTAGAGTGTAATTTAGTCATTACAGATGACACAGTCCCTAGATGTAAGATCTGGTTTAACAATACACAAGTCGTCCAGAGGAGTGCGTTGTTGACAAGTTAAAGTGTAGAGGAACCAAAATAACCTCCACCCACCAAAAGTGACTGTCACTGGTTTCAGATTGCATATAGCATAACGTTCTGGTTAGACAGTCAATGCAAAAACTCATCCATATTAGATGTCCTGTTGTCAGTGAGTGTGTCACCATCCATGACTCAGGATGGCTATTTATAAACTTCTGTGTATTGTGTCTGTATTATCAGAGTCTGATACCTTCATTCAGTAACCATTTACTGGAAATGGTTACTGAATGCAGTTTCACTGGCTTTGTGACTGCCAGTGCGTTCTCAAATGTTTTGCTTCACACTGGCACAAAGTTTACTTTCTTGGAAGAGACATCAATGCTTGAGAATGAAAGCAAAAAAAGTCTTGCCACAAACATCCATCAGTAGGGTCCCGCATGAAGTACAGGATTTGACAACGATACAAGGCTGATCACATCTAAAAGTTCACATTTTTCATTTTTCCTTTGAAGCACAAACCCCAGCCAGCAAAGGTTTCTACACAAAATCCTACAAGGATCCTCTGCTGATTAGAAAATGAGATTGCACAAAATTTATATTTTAAGATCATCTAACCTATTTAGCATTATTTACTTTTTAACAACACACTAATATTGACCGGTAATAAAGCACGTAGAATATAAGTTTATAGCACTAAGTACATGGTACTGTTAAATGACACAACTGTGGTGTGAAACGGTTGAAGCGCTGTGCCGAGCATCTTGCACCATGCTCTACATATGGCTTCCTGTTCAGTGCGCACGTCCCTCGCTGTTAGCGTTTGGGGCGCATGGGGATAAAAGGTCTGAAAGTAGCACATAGAGAAACCTCCGTGGTCTCATTTATCAGTAACATCTACTGTGTGCTGTAAAGCTGCATTTATATGCTATATTAAAGGGAAATGTGTTTGTTAGTATTGTGGAAAATGTAGATAATACCAGTAATCCTTTCATCAGTCATTTAACAATTACTGTTGTTATTTATGCACAAATCTCCAGAATTAACCACCAACAAGCACAAGAAAAATCTCAGCAACACACAGTGCACATTAACTTGGTCTATTTTCGTCTTTGGTGTAGTTGTAAATTTCAGCATATATCTGATCTGATAATGATCTCAGAGCACAGGAAACTAAATTTCTCTTTAAGGCATTTAATATTGTTGCCTCTTTTTTCATTGTCCTGCACGTTAACATTGATAAATCCAATCCATTCTTTAATTCTTTGTTTTATAGATGTAGTTGTTTGTGCAGGATGTGCAAAAATTTAAATCTGAACCAAATTTTGTGATCCATTGAGCAGATGTTGAGATAATTTCAGGACCAAAGTGGTGGACAGACATGCTGCTATGGATGGGATGGATGTCAGTCTAAAAAATTATTCTATTAACAAACGTGACTTTTTCTGTTACCTCCCAACCTGGAAATCTGCAAACTTTTGTAAGAGCAGGGTCACAATGTTTATCAACCCAAATTCCATTTAACACACAAAAAAAACACAACCTATGACCAACAGTAATACGTGACGTATGGTGTTCCTCTTTACTGTGTACTTTAAACACAATTTGATTTTGAAACCGATGCAGTTTCCTGTCCTGTGGTTTGGCGTCTTCAGCTCTCCATTAGTATGATGAACAGTTGTATATTAAAATGGAGTCACATCTGCAAGTTTATTCTGTATGAGTATGACAGAGCAATGCAGCTACAATCTCAGTTATCATGGCTTTTTAACAGCTGCAATCCGCGCTTGTATGCTGAATTCAGTTATTTTGTACAGAAAATAGCAAGTAACAGGCATGATATCCAACCAGATCTCAAAATAAATACAGCAACTGATTCTAATAAAGTAGGAAGTGCCATGCTTTGTGAGGATTATCAGCATTATATAAACTGCCAATCGCCATATAGTGTAGGCCTATTCTTGCTGTTGTTACTTTAACAGATGTGGCTTTGTCTAATGTAGTTGGGATTGCACGGCTCTGAAAATAAACAGTGAGAAGGAAACCGTTTGAAGGCTGACTGCAGAGTGCAACAAACAAGTTGCAGTTGGTGTGGCTCTTCATATCATAACACAGTCAGCTTTGAGTTCACTGGTTTTTGAGCTGTGGGCTTTGTTCCCCAAAACAATCAACTGTCCATCGCCATGGCAATTGTATTTTAAGTATTGTTTTATGTTGACTTTGGGCACAGCAATAAATCATTTTGGCAATTCTGTCTTTGTCCCGAGGTAAATTTGGGGTGGACAATATGGATCAAATCCTGTATGAATTATAATATACATTTTTTTCATTCATTTTATTTACCATGCAATTCAACCTAATATGTACACGGCAATGTGGCTGACAAATTTATATTGTTTTGCAATATGCTGTATATATATTGTCATATCATCACCCTCAATGTACCTACATGACATAAACATATGCAAATAGGATTTCATGTTCTAACAAACCTATTTAACCTCTATTATCAATATGAAATTATTTGTAGACTATTTATTTTGTCTTCCCTATCTAAATATGATGAAGATGATCTTAAATAACTGGTACTGAGTGGGTTTTTATATGCCCAAAAGTCACCAACTAACATCTACATTGTAAGAAAAAGTTATTTTTACGGCAAAAACTGACAGCTGTGGTTGCCAGAACTTTATTGTAATAAATACGATATAACTTTTATACTATTAAGGCAAAAGGATATTAGTATTGTTGATTCAACAGTTAAAGTTTTATTCCATATTTTACCTTATAAATATAATTTTTTACCAACAAGTGATTTTGCCACATGAAAATACCATATGAATTCTGTATAAAAAAAGTGTTTGCCATGAGATAAGACTGTAATGTTACAGAAACTGTATATAACCTATTTGGAGTCTTCAGTCTTTTGCTGTCATGGTTTGACAGTGTTTCACCCGTAAAATCAAGGTTATATTGTAGAAATTGAATCTGCTTACCAAAGGCCATTAAAGCAGTTACAACAGATGATGAAAAATGATGTTCAATTTATTCTATTTACTTAGAATACAGCAAATATTTTTCTCAAGATGCTTTTGGAGAATGTAGCCTGGTGCAATCATCTTTCTTTTAATCCATTTTAATCCTTTGTGAAAGGAGCCGACTCGGTCAGATGATCAGTCTGCAAGAGAACATAACAGAGCAGAACAGGCATCAGTATGCGTCATCAGTATAAAATGGCCTCTTTCCCACTGAGAGAAGTAACCAAGAAGGTAATATAAATGCTGCAGGCACGACAAAGAAAATAGTTTTTTTTTTAATTTTATCCTCAGGGGACCATAGATGTGTGTATAAAGTGTCATGGCAATCTGCTCTCTACTTTTTCAGATATTGTGTACCAAAGTGGACAACAGGGCTGGCTTAAAATTGTATGTATATATATATATATATATATATATATATATATATATATATATTTGCCCTGTTTCAGATGCATTGCTTTTGAACAAAACTGTTCATGAGTCAAGGCAGTATACTTAAAGTAAGTTCAAAGAAAGGCAAGAAAAAAAAAAAAAAAAATACTAATTTACAATAATGGGAGTTAATTAAATTTCCCCTTCTTGATCACCACAATACCTTTGACAGTGATCCTGATGAAATGTCCCATTGCTGTGTCACTGTCACATAAGGCCTTGCATTGAAAACCACCGTTGTCCTTTGGTGTCAGGTCCAGAATCTCTGTCACAACCTGTCTGCGTCTGTATGTCTCGTTTTCATCAGAGATTGTCTCGTTTACTGTGGTGAAGTACTTGCTGGGGTCTGTCAGCTCGGCACCTTGCTTACACCAAACAACCTTCAGCAGGCCGCATTTATTGAAGTCATAATGTGCCTCACATGATAGTTTGACCGATGAGCCTCTGGCAAGAGTGAGGGTTTTTTGTTTGTAAAAGACCTGTATGGTGTCATTCCCTAGAGCACAAAAGAAAACAATGTGAAAGAAAGAACTGTTACTAGACAGTTTCCACCTTGTTTTAGTCTTACAGTCATTGTTTTACTTTAAATAGTTTAGAGAAATTGTTCAACATTTCACTTTCTTGCCAAGAGTTACATGAGAAGATTGATACTAATCTCATATCTGACCGGTAAATACATGTTTACAGCCAGTAGCCAGTTATCTTAGCTTAGCTCAGTCCAAAAGTCGCAAAATACAACTACCAGCACCTCTAAAGGTTACTAATTAACTCATTAAATCTTGTATGTTTAATATGTACAGACTTGGAGAGTAACGGATTACATGTAACTTACAAAAAAGGTAACAGTTCACAGTTTTTTTGCAGGAATATAATTTTAAAATACATTTTAAAATAAATAATGACATACAGTGTAGCATGCATGTTATAACACTTCATGAGACTCATCACCACTCTGGTCTGGAGTGACACCATAGCTAATCTTACTGCTGCAAATTCAGTGTCAAGGCCTCCAATGAAACAATATTCTTTCACTGGGTGGAAATTTTACCATTATTTTGTCTTTAAAGCAGAAAAGGGAACAGCATCACAGTACAGTGCAAGTTTTGCCTTCCAGTTGTGAAAATGGACTACAGGCTACTGCTACTGATTTGGTTTCGATCAACTTCCCTATTCAACTGAGGCTCCATTGTAAACCACTGAGTAAACATGGAACATGGAACGCCTTTGAAACCACTCCTATTACTGGAATGTAGCAAAACCTGACCACCACTCCCTCTTCCCTCTCAGAGAGTCTGTTTAATATTCACATTGCATTTTACATTCACGTTTTATTGAGAGGTGAAATGGCACTGCAGCTAGACCAGGAGAAACTTTGCTGTTCCATCTGTCTGGATCTACTGAAGGATCCAGTGACTATTCCCTGTGGGCACAGCTACTGCATGAGCTGTATTAAAAACCGCTGGGATGAAGAAGATCCAAAGAATATGTACAGCTGCCCTCACTGCAAACAGTTCTTCACACCCAGGCCTGTCCTGGTGAAAAGTATCATGTTTGCTGATTTAGTGGAAACACTGAAGAAGACTGGACTTCAAGTTGCTCCAGGTGATCATTACTATGCCACAGCTGGAGATATTGCCTGTGATTTCTGCACTGGGAGAAAACTGATAGCCCTCAAGTCTTGTCTAATGTGTCAGGTGTCTTACTGTGAGCTCCACCTTCAGCCTCACTTTGAATCCCCTGGCTTTCAAAAACACAAGCTGGTGGATCCCTCCAAAAATCTGTATGAGAATTTTTGCTCTCATCATGATGAAGTGATGAAGATGTTCTGCCGCACTGATCAGCAGTGTATCTGTTATTTCTGCCCTGTGGATGAACATAAAGGCCATGATACAGTCTCAGCTGCAGCAGAAAGGACTGAGAGGCAGAGAGAGCTCGAGGTGAGTCGACAAAACATCCAGCAGAAAATCCAGGACAGAGAGAAAGATGTGAAGGAGATTCAACAGGAGGTGGAGGCTATCAATCGCTCTGCTGATAAAGCAGTGGAGGACATTGAGAAGTTTTTCGTTGAACTTGTTAGTCTCATCGAGAAAACAAGCTCTGCTGTGAAGGAACGAGTCAGATCCCAGCAGGAAACCGAAATTCTTCGGGCCAAAGAGCATGAGGAAAAGCTGGAGGAGGAAATCGCTGAGCTAAGGAGGAAACATGCTGAGCTGGAACAGCTCTCACACACTAATGACCATATCCACTTCCTACTTAATTACCCTTTGCTGTCACATCTCAGTGAATATACAGACTCACCCAGCTTAAATATCCACACTCTGCGATACTTTGAGGATGTGACAGCGGCTGTGTCAGAGGCCCGAGATAAACTACAGGACATTCTCAACCAGGAATGGCTGAAGATCTCACTAAAAGTGATTGAAGTAGATGTTTTACTGCCACAACCAGAGCCCAAGACCAGAGATGAATTCTTAAAATATTCCCGTCAAATCAGACTGGACCCCAACACAGTTAACACGTGGCTGTCATTATCTGAAGGAAACCGAAAAGCAACCGTAATGAGGGAGAAGCAGTTATGTTCCAGTCACCCAGACCGATTCAGTGACTGGCTTCAGGTCCTTGGTAAAGAGAGTTTGACTGGACATTGTTACTGGGAGGTGGAGAGAAGCGGTGGAGTTTAATTTGCTGTTGCATACAACGATATTAGCAGAACGGGAAAAGAAAGTGGATTTGGAAACAACGACAAGTCTTGGGCATTTGGATGTTTCGACATTACTTATTATTTTAGACACAACAATATCAAAACTTTACTCTCAGGCCCTCAGTCCTCCAGAGTTGGAGTGTACTTGGATCACAAGGCAGGAACTCTGTCCTTCTACAGCGTCTCTGAAACCATGACTCTCCTGCACAAAGTCCAGACAACATTCACTCAACCTCTTTATGCTGGATTTTGGGTTTATTGGGTTGGAGACACTGCTGAGTTGTGTGAGCTAAAGTAGTACGCACTGCACTTCCCATCACTGGTCAGTCTAACAAAGAGGGTTGTACTGTGATGTCTTCTTCCTTTAACATTTAGTTTTAAACTCAGTTGTTATTTCTTGTGTGTGCACAAACTGGAACCTTGTACATCACTTTAATTGCTGCAGAGATTTTTTACTAAATCCAGCAAGTTTTTACAGCAGTAAATGGAGAGACATTTTTGGTCCAATATTTTATGCTCTCTCTCCTTGTTTTGTTTGTTTCACTTCTTAAATCAGGGGTCTAAAATTCAAATTGCCTTGGAGCCACTGCTGTTGTCACACGGGAGGGCCACCTTTTTCTATTATATTTCTGAAAATATTTCCATTACTAACATCAAACTTGAAAGCAGCCTTTTATATCACCATTTTATATGATATTTGTTGTTCACAACAAATCAACAAATTAAGGCCCCAAACCTGTTCTCTTATCAACCATTTGCACTCATTTGCGGGCACCTTTGACATTTGCAATTATTTTGAGCCAAACAAAATACATTTTTAAAATAGAATTGTGTTCTTATTTTAATTGTATGTGAAGGGGTTAATTTACATTTATAACAACTAGAAAAAATAACGTTTTCAACTTCAATATGCTTTTGTTTCTTATTTGTTTTCCTGTTTATTTGTCAGAAACAGAGCAGAAAAGTAATTTTCACCTGTAACTCTACTCTAGGCTGCATGTTTCAGTAGAGCATCACACACAGTTCATCCATTAAAACGCATGCATTTACCCTATGAATGTAGATTGAGATTAGAAGTAAAGGTATTGAACAAATATGTAAAAATATATATTTAAAATGTTCTCTTGGTAAGGAAAGTTTAATTACTACACATATTGAAAAACTGAAGAACAACACCTTTTATATATTTTTATATACTACACTATTAGTTCCCTTCAAACCAGGGAAACCAAAATAGATTAAATGTGTTATCTGTACGTGGTCAACTCTACTCTATAATGAGGACTAAAGTGTTAATTGTGTCTTCCATTAATACCCCATGAGACGTTCTCCCAGCAATAACAGTATCTTGCATCAAGAAAACAAAGAAAGAAACTTGTTCACTAACCTCCGTCCAGGGCAGACGACACACACAAGTTCACCAACAACAGCACTGTAGGTAGAGTAAGCCAAGTCATTCTCCAACACTTACGAAGGTTATATCAAAGATAAACACGAGGACCACAGCGCAGGTTAAAAATTGCAGAGGCAAACTGAAAGTATACTCCTAATTTCACATTCACTGAGGTGCACGATCTGCATGATGTGTGTCTGCTGCTGTGTGGGTGGAGGATACGTATCTCTGTGCTCAGTTATACACCAGTGTTTCCATTCCCTCTGACCACTAGAAACTAGCATCTTAACACTTTTTTTTATCTGTGATAGATATCTTTCTCATTGTTGAGTTTTGTTTTGCACCTAAACGCATGTACAATAAAACATTTTTGCCTTGATTGCTTCACTGAACAGTTTTCTTCCAGGAAATTTGGGGTGTCAGGCAGCATGTCCTAAAACTGCATTAACTGTATGTATGTATAAGCACTTGAACCCTGATTTATATTTTCCTGAAGTGTATATTTAGCTTTAGAAGTTAGAAAAAGGATATGATAATATCACATATATGTATATATTCTGTATCTGTCTCCTCCACCACTTTGTTTTACTTAAAAATAGTTCTAAACTCGAGACTGCTGCACCTTTACACCAATTCACTATATATATTTTATATATATGATATCATTTTGTATGTTTTTTCCATTAATGGTGCCCTATTTGATATCTGTTCGATCTTGACTGTAAAATAAAGTTGTTTGGGTATGCACAAAGCTTTACTGCACAATTTGAGCTTGTGATTATTGTCCATTATTGTCAGAGCAGTTCAAAATGATTATTTCTAATTCAGTGACCTCAGATTAAACATGAGTTTAAACATGTGTCGCCACCCTGTGGTTTTTAAAGGGCATTTGTGAAGATTGCTGCAATTTTTGCCATACAATAGCCAGAAAATATAAAAGTGTGGGTAAAGAGGTGAAACCTTTAAAGCAACGCAAAAATTACCATAACATAGACCTTTTATTTATTAAATGTTGCTTTTAGTTGTTTTATCACTGCGGCAGAACAATTCCAAAAAAAACCTTAACAGAAACACAGTGCTTATTTGTTACTAACCAAAAAACTGGCTAATTTCAGATTCAGCAACATGGGAATTTCACTGGAATTGTATTCTGTATTCTTTTAATGGTAAATATTCACTCATCTGGGGATAGATGCATAAAAATCTGTGTTGATTTATGACTAAACACGCAGAAATATGCAGCCAAGCCAATCACAAACTGTTCAAAATCCCTGCACACAATATGTTATACAACGTAAAACAATAGAAAATCATCTGCGTATTAATTAATTCACCAACAGGCTAATGAAGACTCCTTGGCTATGCTACCGGGATAACAATGTGCTAGAATGGGACCGCTATGATCGTGCTCCTGTAACAACTCCATTTTTTAATGATGTTATTATGACAGAACTTTACTTAAACTTTTAACTTAGCTAACAGAATCATCTGCCAGATTGTCCTGTAAGTAAGTAACACACAGGCTAATTAAAGGAGGGACAATCCTCAACAAAATGACTCCTCACTCTGAAAAACAGAGTCGACCAATTTCTAAGAAAAATATATGAATGGGCTTTTAGCTTGTTCACTGTTTTTGGGCATTTTGAGCAACTTCATCTGTCACACCTTTGCACCGCCTTCAATAATAAACTGTGACTTCAGTGATCAGCAAAGACATTGATGAATCATCTTTTTCCTGGAATTATCAGTGACTGATCATTTTAGCCAGAAAACATGCAAGTCATTGCTTCCTGTGTATTCTGCCTTTGAAAGCCCACAGACACTGAATGTTTGGATCAGGTTGAATCACTGATTTTTTTTACTACCTACATACAGTTTGCTGCATGAGTGCCTACATCCATTATTATGTCTATCCACAGCGGATATTTCCGTTAAAGGACCAGTGTGTAGGGTTTAGGGCATCTGGCGGTGTAGGTGTGGATTGCAACTCACTTACTTCACCCTCCCTTTCCAAGTGTGAGCGAGAATATGGTGGCTGCAAAAAACGTGAGCAGAGCTTTCTAGAGCCAGAGTTTGGTTTGTCTGTTCTGGGCAACTGTAGCAACATGGTGGTTTAACATGCGCAACATATTTCAGAGGTAACAAAAGCACAAAGCTTATTATTTTCAGGTGATAAAACACTATCAAAAACAATATTTTATTATATTGCTGCCAATTGATTCTCCTAAATGTTACGCACCAGACTTTTAAAAGGTTGCTGCCACAACATTGACAATCATTGTTTTATCTGTTTTTTCTGACACAACGGCCATTGTGAAATCACTAGCCACATATGGACAATGATGAAATATATACACACCCACACGAGAAAAGGCAGCTGGTGAAAATACAGAACACGTTGTAGGACAGCACATAACTATATATAACAGATGGTTCAACAGGGTCACTGTCAAAAGAATAGACATGGCAGACTACGTCAATGCAACAGCTGATGAAGGGATGAATAGTTTGGAGAAAAGAGAAAATTACCAATCAGGTTTGAACAGTGTTTGCTTTTATTTAGTTATGTGTGTTTTTGGATTCATTTCTTGAAGCACTTTGAAATACATTTCTATAAAATTAGTAAATTTAACCTATTTAGAGTCTTTTTGAGGCTCTGGAAAGTCCTTAGCTTACAAATGAGGCTGTATCAGTGTGCATATATCGAACTTGTGGTTACAGGACAGACTCTCTATTGAACATTAGTAGCTATAGGAGGTAATATAACCATGCAGATGCTGTATGTGTGTGTTGTCCTGTAGGACGGTCCAAAGTCTTCTTGGTTGTTGGAGTCAGCTTCGGCCTGCTATGCATCATACAGTCAGCTCTCAATGTTGCTCTCCGGCTCCAAGGAAGTGAGTATGAGCCTGCACCTTCCAAATCGCAGAGCAAAAGCCAAATACAGCAGCAGAGTATTGCAGATTCCATAAAATAAAGCCGCACAGCAAATGAAAACCCATTTAAAACACTGTGACTATAAGAACTGTTTGTAGTTGAACTTGATTTAGATTCCCCTGATGTAAATGTCTTTTTCTCTTACTGCTGATTTTTTCTAACGTTTCCTGTTTTGACCCAAAAAGAGGACTTCTTTTTTCTTTCTAGTTGGGTTTTGTAACAACTCTGACCTCATCTACTCTACAAACATCACAATGATGTCAGCCCTGCTTCAAGAGAAAGACCAACTGGCAAAGGAGTTACAGGTCGATAACAACAACCTGACCAGCAAGATTGAGGTGTTAAATGACAAGCTCAGGGAATATGATAATTCCATAAAGAAACTGATAACTGAAAAGGAAACGCTGATGAATGAGCAAACAGGTTAGGTTTTTTTTAAATGTTAAGTAGTTCATACATTTTTTTCCTGCCCTTTTTTCTCATGTTGTTTCTTTCTTGTCCCACCTCATCTTCTCTTCTGTCTTGTTGTGTCTTCTTTCTGTTTGTCCTGTCTTGTTTCGTAGAAGTATCAAACCTCCGAAGCTGTCCCAAGGGATGGTGCCAGTACATGTCCGGCTGTTACCGGCTGTCTACTGTGAAAAAGACCTGGTGGCAAGCCAAAGACAACTGTAAGAAAAAGGGAGCTCATCTGGTGATTTTAAATGATAGTAATGAAGAGGTATTTATGAATTCTATTACATTTTCCTGCATCCATTCAGCTACTTTTACTTGTTGTAGTTTCACTGCAATGATAAACACAACGTTGTCTTTTAGAGCCCGTTTTGTTAAAGCATATCTAAAATCACAAATCCCTCCCCACAGATCATTCTCTTTATTGGATCGGCTTGAAGGCCAAAACTAAGCCGTAAAAAATGGACATGGAAATGGGTGGATGGAACCAGGTAGACTTATCGCTAAGGCTTTTTGAATGTTTCCTAAGTGTATTCCAGCGTTACAGAGACCAGGGTATATGCAGGTATACTGAGTATACCCACTTCTAAATCCTCACTGATAAGCATCATTCAGTAATGTTCTGTAAACCGACTAATTTTCCTAGGATGGCAAAGGCATGCCATAGTCCAATTTTCACAAGTGGATGGAATAAGAAATAAGGAATAGTTCACTCAAAATGCATAATTTTTTATGTTTTTAATAGTTTTCTCACCCGTCTGTGGGCCAGTACTCATTCAAAATCTGCTCCTTAGGATGCATACTGAGCTGAGGCAGAAGTTAAGTGACAGTGTGTAAATGCTATTGGCCCATTTGGGTGAACAAAATATGCAAGAGTGTGAAATGTTTTGTAGTCCTACCAGCTACCACCACCCACCAGATGGCCGGTTTCCTTGCGCCTATTCTGCAAACAACCAGTTTGTGACCTTGGCCAGTGATGCTTGTGACAGACAACACTACTTTATGTATCAGAAGGAGCTGAAGACATACACCACCTCCATCAAACCTGAGTAACACTCCACAGCCACAGAGTTATCAGTCATTCTGTTTATCTCATTCTCTATTCTTGGTGTCTGTCACACACACAAATACAATACACATACAATGTATTATACATTTATTTACTGTTTTTATGTATTTTGTTTTTATGTATTCTTTATTATAATATGTTTCTGCTGAATATAATGCCATGGTTTGTGTGTCCTACTTATTACAGCATGTTTAAAGAAATGTCTTTTAAGTGATCAGGTTGTTAGGTTTGACTGTTTAAAGTTGTATTTTGCACAAAAAGAAGAAAATAAATCCTCAATCTGTAATGTTGTGTTTCGACTGTGGCTACTAAAGATCTTGATCATTTTTTCAAATATTTCTTTTTAAATTGATTATCTCTGTAACGGGACAATAACCCAAATAATTAAATTCATGGATATATAAACATTTAATTGCAGTGAGCCAGAATAAATGATAAAACATAAGAAAAATAAACATGGACCACAAGATAGGAACAAAAGGGGAGACATTTTGCA
>JAGRRF010012897.1:26491109-26508004 GCA_019097615.1 Morone chrysops
ATGCCCCCTCAGCTTCAAGGTACATTATTCTCTAAGTAAAAAAAGGCAAAATGACAATGAAAAGTGACTCCAGTTGACTCTAACTGCATGATATGACAAGGCATTACAGTATACTGTAGTAATGGTTCCTTACCTCCACATATTGGCATCTGGCCTCCTTCACAACGTAAGAAATGGAACTGTATAGAGCTGCTTCATGGCCATTCTTCTTAGGATGCGGTCAGTGGTGGTCACACTCACGTTGTTGATGTTCCTAAACATGCCATGATCTGCGATCACTGCTGCCCTGATTTCAAGCAGGCTTATGGCATTGTAAGCCACAACTTGATCAAAAAACAGCACTCGGACCCTTCTACCTCTTACTCTCACTCTTATTTGCCTTAGACCTCTTCCATCCTTGTTGGCAAAGAGCAGACGCTGCACCTTTTAAGGCCTGCAGACTGATTGCTAATTGAAAAATTGTGTACAGGAGTGTCAAAAAGGTGCTTCAGTGATTTCATACTGATGTTGGTAGTTTCTAATAGCTAGGAAGAGATGGTTTCTGTTTGGTTACCAAAGCTAAAACAATGGAGTGTGGACTGCTTGAGTGACATCCGTGTTAACTGTTCTGCAAAAGGGTGGGGAAATTGTGTAAATCCAATGACAAAGGGTTAACACATTTGCAAGAGGTGTCTTGTGCTCTGCTGAGACAGTGATGATGAAAACTGAGTGGATCCCAGTTTCTTTAAGCAGGTCAAAGCAATCAAGAAAAACTGTAACTGGCAACCTGTTGTGTTTGTGAGTCAGTTCTATGAGGACCCAGAAACAGATATATAAAAGCCCAGTGTGTAGGATGTTAGTGGCATCTAACAGCATAGTTGCAGATTACAACTCATTGCACATTATATATTATAAAACATTACATTACCATTTTTGAATAAAGTGCATCAGTAAACATGTATAAAGTGCATACAGTCAGAGAGTCCAGAGGAGATCAATGTCTATAAAGTGCTGTATTATAAGTCCAGAATGTCTCATGGGAGGCGCTGACTTTTGTCCAGGGTTTTTCTCCTCCAGAGTTTTTTCCCACCGTTTAAAACAAACAATGCTTATTAGGATTTATAGTAGTTCAACAATGTTCACCATCTTAATTTAGCATGCAAATATTTGCTAATTAGCACTAAACACAAGCACTAAATTACAGCTGAGGCTTATGGGAATGTATGCAGGAAGCATTTTGGAAATTTACATTTTGACCTCCATGGGCCTAGATAAAAGTCACTATAGTTCTTTCTTCATTCTTCCATAAGGAGACATGAATTTTGAATGAACTTCACTAAAACCCAGTGTACTGCATGGGATAAGTTAACAATGCTAATATGAGAGCATTACTTACTTACTATTAACAACCTTTAATTTTTTCTTCCTGCTGTTGTGCAGGAAATTATGTGAGAGAACAAATTATTAATTTGTATACAACATAAAAATAACAATTGCGTGCCTGGCTCCATATTTTAAGTAATGGCCATTTAAAGAACTGTATTTGTAACACCTCTGCATTGGCATCAACAGTTAGCGGTGGCTAAGCTTAGTCATTCAGCATGGGAGGTACTGCGTCATTTATTTTCCAGAACTTTCTATAAGTGATCCCGCTGATGCTGAACAGCAAGTTCACCAATAAACCAGACACATGAATAACATGACTTCCTATACTTTTTTTTCCAGAGAAAGAGCTGTAGCACGCTAACAGACAAAGGAGTAGAGTTAAATTCTTTAGGTGAAAACACATCTGCTCTTGTTTAATGCAAGTGAAAAGTGTCACTTTTGCAGAGGAGTTAATAATAGTTCAACTTTTTATGGTGAAATATACCGTAGGACTGTATTAGTTTAGACAACACTGTATGTATTTTGCATTAACACCTTTTTTGTCCACTGTGGTCAATGACACATCTGTCATTGTTGCATTGAGTCATGATCAGTTGACATAAATAAGTAACGATGACCTTACATCCCCACACAAAAACCAGAGAGGCAGTCGGTTGGCAACTTCAGTTCCAGACTATCACTGCAAGAAGAATGGATATAAGACACCACCCACTTGATGAAACGAGCAATAGAGAGGAACACAGGGGAAAATGTCTTTCAGGTCTGAATATCTTCAATCTTAAAATGTTTTTTTAAAGATTCTTCTTTCTTTCTTTCTTCAGCAGCTTTTCCTGTTTCTGTCATGCTAAAGAAAAGTGCTTAAATATGCACAGTAAATGTACACAAAGAATAATAATCCACCAACAGGTCCAACAACAACTCTACTACCAATTTCACCATCATTTCAGCTGATGACAACAGAGACCTGGTTTTAGAGAGAGATATGCTGCTCAAAGAAAATGACAGACTGAATCGAGATAAATATCAACTGCTCCAAGAGAACAGGCGTCTGATTAAAGACAATAAGAGGTTAAATAAGAGGGTCAGTGACCTTCAGACAGATATAGACATGGGTGGGTGAGTTTCTTTTTTTTTATCCTATTTTTTTGACCAAACCCTCATTAATTCATATATTGTGCATTATTTTTGTCATACTTGTTCTGTACTGATCTCTCTTGACATGTCATCTTTGTCTTGTCTGATCCTGTCTTGTCTTATGTCCTGTGCCGTTCCGTCCTTTCTTGTCTTGTTTTTCTTTGACCTATGTTCCCTGTATGAATTGCGCTGTTCTATTCTATCCAGTCCTGTCTTGGTCTGTTACTCATGTCCTGTCTCCTCTCCATCCCTGTCTTATCTTATGTTCTGTCTTGTGCTGTCATATCCTGGTCTGTCCTTTCATATTCTGTTTTGCTTTGACCTCCTCTTGAACTGTCCTTGCTCATGCGGTTCTACCCTCTTTTACCCTCACTGGTTTTGTCCTCTACTCCTTTGCTTTGTCTTCTGTCCTGTATTGTACTTTGTTTTCTGCCATGTTCTTAAACTGTCTTGTCCGGTTCTGACTTGTTTTATAATGCCGCACCTTTCCTGATTTGTCCTTTGAGCAGCACATAATGTCCCAAGCTGTCCCCAGGGATGGTTGAGATTCATGAACTCCTGTTACTGGCTTTCCCCTCGCAAAAGCAAATGGCATGAGGCCAGTTGTATACATGGACGTGGGTGGATGGAAAACCAATGCGGTAAAAAATGTTTTAAATATTTATGAATAAAATGATGATGCTGACTAAAAGGCCGTCCACACCAATAACTATAAATATATCTTTTTAAAAATCGCTCTAACTGATATATATCAGTTATGGCCTATAACCACTGACAGTAGCTAGCAATATCTTTGGGATGACTTTCAGGTAGGGTAAGATTTACCAATACAGACTTCGGTTTTAATGTTACAGACGCAACTACATCTATAGAGTAGTGGGGGTACCATTAGTGCAGAGTGGCATGCGAGGTCATAAACAAACATGTCCGACAAGGCCGACACGATTTACAGTGCACCATCAAATCTAAACTTTGGAAGACATTTGGAGTCTATAAGAAGGAAGGAAAGTTCAACAAAAGTCTTATAATGAATTTCCAGCAGAGTAAATGCTACAAGGAATGTTTATTTTTGACTTGAATACATAGTCAACCCATAACTGTCTTTCACTGTTCCACCCTCACCAAATCCACTAACCTTAGTTTGTGTTTTGTAATGACAGGCATTATCCGCTACTTTTGGGGAACAATTGCCTGTATTGGAACTATTGTGATTGTGCATATGTTGACCTCTATGAACAGTCATTGAATAACTGGTTCCAGGACTTGTGTGAACACTACAACCATTGGCTGTGTGAGAAGGAGCTGGACACCAACTTCCTTCAATAAGACTCACACAATTCAATTTTATTTGTATAGCGCCAAGTCATAACAGAAGTTATCTTGGGACACTTTTCAAATAGAGCAGGTCTAGACCAAACACCTATGCACTCAGTCTCTCTTCTATCATACACACCAACAAATATATGTAATGTGTGTAATGTATATGTACCTTTAATTGTTTTTACTTTTCTATCATATTTTCTATGACTTCTTTATTTTAATGCACCTACCAGCTTGCTATTAGGGTTCAGCAAAATACATCGTAAAAAAGGCGCCAGGTCAGGACTCAGGGGTGAAAAGGGGGAGTGACTATACGCCATCATGTGTGGAGGGCCCAAAAAGATACTGTCTATGTACAGGGTCCATAATTCTGAGTTTCACCTGTGTTAGAACATATGTCACATTTTAGTAGCTGAAATGTTAAAACTTAGTTTTTTTTATTCATTGTGAAATAGTTAAACGTTTTTATAAATGGAGAATGTAAAAAATGATAAATGGAAAGGAAAATGTTAAAAAATTGCTTTTTTTTTGTCTGAGCCACTGAAGAGGAGCTAAACAGTCGCATGTGGCTCCAGAGCCGCAGGTTGCCTGTTAATATTTACTTTTTGTGCTTTTGAAGCCAATACCACTGAATTGCAGGATTCCAATTCAGTATGATCAATTTATTCTCAAACTATACTGTGATTTCTAATGTTTTTTTATTCATGAAATTATTTTTTATTATTATTTTTTATTATTCACTAAAATGCATTGAAAATGTCAGTAAAATTTAATTAAACCCTTAAATCTTGTAGGACTTTTCCCATTAATGAGTTGTGCCACCCACTGGTAACCACTAGAGGATGGTGTTTTAATATTTTAGGCATCTAAAAAGAGCAGCAACAAAGCCACGTCTGAACCCTTTGTCAATAACAGGATAGGTTTAGCTAAAAGACTAAAATGTGGAATATAAATGTTTTGAGCACTGTTGCATCCTGGGTTGCTGTGCATGAGCTGTCCCTGAAAAGAACAGCACATCCCAGTTCCTCATCCTGTCGTCAGGAAGCAGAGAGGAAGTTAAAGACACAGGGACGGAGAGGTCAGGTGGCCAGCCTTGCATCAAGGTCTCCACCATGTACTGTACCTCTGCCTCCATGCTGTTATGTAACATCATGCACAGGAAGGATAAGGTTGTTCTTTATTTTTCTTGATGACAAATCCAATCAACACTCCAGACCCAACTATGTATTAGTTCCCTACCCTGTCTGTGGTCCCAAACCTATTGGTTCCAAATGAAGATATAAATCTTTACATTTACATTTTTTAATACATGGGTACTGTATTTACATTATTTAGTGAAGTATATAGTGCATTTGTTAGAACTATTTCCAGCTGTGCATTTTTACACATTTGGTGCTATAGTGAGTATTTGGGGCATCAGAACAGTGTATGTGGGATTGAGTGTAAATAATGTGCCCCATGTCAAAGTTTTTGTAATAAGATACATCATGTTTTAGCAAAATGTAAGTAAATGGAACTGTACTTGTGTAGCGCCTTTCTAGTCTTCCGACCACTCGAAGCGCTTTTACACTACATGCCACATTTGCCCTTTCAAACACATTCACTCAGTGAAAGCCCATCAAACAGAAACTAACACATTCATACACATTCACACACCGATACACAGCATCGGGAGCAATTCGGGGTTCAGTATCTTGCTCAAGGATACTTCAACACGTAGTGGGAGGAGCCGGGGATCGAATCAACAACCTTCCGATAAGTGGCCTCTGAGCCACAGCTGCCCCTATATATAATAAATATAAAACAGACAATACTTGTTAGTAGCACAGTAGTCTCTGTGTGGGATTTTTTTTGACAAGAAGAAATACGTGGAATATCACCTGCATTAACCAAGTAGTTTTAGTCACCTGACTTAAAGATATAATATGTTTTCCACATTAAAATGTGGAATGCTTACATTATACCAAATATTTCCCATAATGTTCAAACTCAGAGAAATTTGTCATTTTATTCAGGTAACGCTGCGTTTCACCGGTAGCCTGTCAGTGGCGTCATATCCCCTTTGTGCCTGCATCAGCATGGTGGTTGCGTGCCAGAAGCTGTCATACACTGACTGTTTATCCAGTTCTAGGCCACATTTTTACCATCCACTTTTTTAACTCTTAATATCTGGGACGTCCTTCACTGAACAGCATTAAAGAAAGACAGATTTTTAGGATGGAACTGCTTTATGCAGTGTTTTTACTGGTTTTAATCAGCGGGTCTGTTTGTTTTGGAGAGAAGACCTCTGTGGATAATAGTAGAAACCTCCTGAATGATGAACACTGAAGGAATCCTAACTGAGAGAATTCTCTGTGTATTTCTTCCTTTACTATCAAATTTGGCACCTTTCCTCAACTATCCAGGCATTTAGCTGACACTCTTATCCACTCACAACGAGTGCCTCAGGAGAGCAATCTTAAATGAATTTAAACAGCTACAATCTGACCACTGTCTGACTGCTACACACAACACATTGTTAGCAGTCCACATTGAGTTACATTCACAGGTTTAGCCATTTAGCTGACACTCTTATCCAAAGTTACTCACAATGAGGACAAGAGCAGGAGTAATAGTTTAATTTCTTAGATCGCAAATGTTACAACGCAGACATCAGTGAGGAAATTAATCCACTGTGGAGATAGTGGAGGGAGTGCCAGTTACAGGCGCAAGGTTCAGAGGCAACACAGGTAACATCTTCTGTGAAAATGTGTCCTTTATCAGAACAAAACCTCCATGTTCTTAGTGGATATCAGGAATCTGCTGACACGGTCCTGTCCACATGAGGGCTGGAATATTTCAGATATTTGGAAATTTGCATCTATGTGTCTTATTCAGCAACATACATGTCATATCTCAAAGTGTTTCCCCGTTTTTATTTTGTCAAGTTCTTATCTATATCCAGCATTTTCACTTAATATTGTAACATTAATTCATTCATTAAATAAAGGTCCAGTGTGTACAATTTAGTGGCATCTAGCAGCGTAGTTGTAGATTGCAACTCCCTCGCTTCACCCTCCCCTTCCAAGCATGAAGGAGAAATTATGCAAGAAAAACGTGGACGTCCCTATCCAGTGCCGGTGTTTGGTTTGTCCCTAAAGAAGAAATACGGCAGTCCAGCATGTCCGACTTCATGGAAGGCAACCCGCTGTGATTCCTATATTCAGGTGGTTATACACTAAAAAACATAACATAAACGTAATATTATATTCCATTTCTGCCAATACATCCTAACACAATCTTTCATTCACTTCAATTAAAAACAGTACAAGTGACAAATATAAGTCTTTTCTGTTTTGGTGCAATCCTCAGTTGTCCTTTATTCAGAACAAAGAAAAATGTGAAATGCAAAACTTGATGTGCAGCTCTTTATTTTTCCTGCAAAAGTCTACTACACAGTGTGGTAGTAAATCACAAAGGGAAAAGTCTTCATGAAATGCAATCTGAATTGTGTCTTACCAATCCTTTATACTTTTTATTCATATATTTAAAAATAAAAATATATGCAAGTCTTCATTTTGTTCCCAGTAGAGAAAAGCAAATATATTTTCCATACATCAATGCCAGTTTACTTTCTGAAGACAGATCCTCCTGTCTGGAGTAGCAATATATCATGATGACAGTAAACTAATAGCCATAGACAGACACCCTCACCCACGCACACACAGTGGTCAGTAAGCCAGGGTTGTGACCGAGGTTTAGGAGCAGTGAGAAGACATATGACATTGACATAACCTGTTATTCAGACAAATCACAGAGGAGACCCAGAACATGCTGACGTGACTCTGGATATCCTTCAGGTTCTGCAGGGTGTCGGTGGTCTTTTTCAGCAGGCGTATCAGGTTGCAGCCCTGCAGAGAGTGGGGAAAGTAAAAATGTGACATGTCAGCATATATACATCTTGACCTTCAGTGTTACTAGAAGAGGCCTTTTAAGTAGGTGTAATCCACCCTTTCACAGCTGTATTACCACAGGGGAGCAATGACTCTGAATGCTGTTAGTTCCACAGAGCAGTTTGACCTGCCTTTTCCCATGTTAGCTGTGTGACCTGTTCGATTTGAAATCCAAGCATGCAATGCTGACAAAGCAGATTTGAATCTCTGAAATGAGAGTGTTTATTCACTGCAGGGTGTGTTCTAAAGAAATCAAAATTTATAGATCACATTATTTGATTTCATTTCAAAGCTTTTAACAAGATAATTGAACATTTTTGGGGTGAAAAGAACACATCAGATTTAAATTATTATTCCAAGTACAGCAATGTATATACATGTTTAAAAATTAAATTATTAATAATGAATACCCAACATGAGTATGTTTTTAATTGTAGAATGTTTGGACCTTTAGACTAATGATTAGATGAATCCATGTAAAGTTTTTTTTTAAACCAGGTAATATATTTTTTTAAATATTAGTGTTTTATGATGTGTCATGTTTCAATTTGATGCATAGCACTTTTTGTTGTATTTGCTCTGTAGATGCAGTTTGTGTTGCGTTTGTGTCCATGTTTTATGCTGCAGTGAATCCATGTGCTTGGTGAATATTTCAGTATTATTACATGCTGTTTATTATAGGAGAAGAAGATAGGGGCAGTTTGGGCTATGCAAAGTTGTATCTAGACTAGAGGCAGCTTTCTTGCTTTCTTATAAAACACCTGATGATGATGAAATGCCTCCATCTTCATCCTCTTGTGGCAAGTCTGCTGGAAAAGTCACTTGAGGTTATTTCTTTTTTCCTTTTTTCCTCGGCTGGTTGTCTCTTCCTTCCTTAGTGCCTTAAGTATCTAAATTGTTTCTGTCTCAGCTGCTCATTGAGGTAAGCAGGCACATTATGTTAGTTATGCAACCTGTGCAATGTCACCTCAGGCCTATTTTTTTATCTTGGTACTTTCAGTTCTTTCTCCTCTGGTGAGCAGGAGGAATGAAAACAAAAGATGTAATGGGTGATGCCAGTATGTTGAAAGAAAGTGTGCATCTATCTCTGTAGAAACGCTCAGTCGTCCTACATATCTGAAATATTTTGAGAGTGATATGAAGGTTTTGTGTTCCATTTGAGTTTGTGTTCCAAGGTGCTGTACGACTTTCAGACTAGAAGATTCACAAAAGCAGTGGTTCCCAACCAGGGGGTCGGGATCCCCACTAGGGGGCACTAAAGCTTCTACAGCGTCCCATAGCCTTTTTGAGTTTAACAGGTGGAAGAAAAACTTAAAAATATACTTAATAGGCCTATATCTAAGAATTTCTTTCTTTGTTACTCTTTATCTATATCACCAGTTAGTTGATAAAATAGACTCAAAATGGGCTACTTTGGCTGCAATGTAACGTTAGCTAATCCCCGGGGGTCAGTGGTGCCACTAGAACTGCTTGATTTTGCCACTGACAGACTCAGATTGTTTTTCTATGTGTCTGAAATGATGGAGAGGATCCTAACAGAGATATGTATTTTTGTTAGACAGTAAGGTCCTTTTTGTTTAAGCAGAAAAAGCTTGTATATTGCTGTTGCTCACCACCAGACTCCATGGACTTTATCATTACTGTTTAATTTTCTAAATCTCATATACATCTACTGTTAACTTCATTCCACATACCTCACTAGGACAATTACCTCTTACTGAACAGTTGCACAATAGCAACATTTTAGCTTGGATGTTGTTGACAAAAAAAATATAGGGTATAAAAACAGTGGAGGGAATGGGGATTATAACTGCTTGGTTATAACAACGGGGTAAGCTGTTCAAAGAAAGAGCAAAGTCTTACATCTATAAGCATTTTGAGGCCAACAGACAAGCTTTTGTCTAGCTACAAATTATTCTGGGAAACTGTCTTAACAACCTTTGCTGCTGCTTAAATTAGGAGGCAATAAAAAGCCATCTAGATGTAGATCTAAATTTGACAAAAATGAATTGTTGTTTGTGATGACAAAAAATAGTTTCGATGAAAATGCACCACACACTCATAAACTAATCAAATTCTTTAGTCATTTAGCTTATCAGGCATGGCGCTAAAGAAAAACTCTTTGTTACTTCAAAGCACAGAACTGTGTGCAGTACGTGAAGCTTCATATCTAACTACAGGATAATTGCATTAGGAGCGGTTTCTCTGTTTAGTTTCTAACTTAATAAAATGATCTTTATGTGCAGCTTCGTTGACCAGCGCTTCTAAGAACAGTGGCGGCAGTATTGAGGGCAAATAACAAAAATGTTATCTGTTATTGAGTAAAAGAAAAGATGTGTGTCACAGTACATGTTGACACAAATATGCAGGACAACATTAGCATCTTTCAGTTTAAAGGGCAGGACCTATCACACAGTGAGAGTGACATTATGTATCAGGATATAGAACACTGGAAAATAAGTTGAGACATTTATTGTTAAATATATTCATGAAAATGACCATTTTAAGTAAAAGTGTAAAACTTATTAATGATGCCCACTCATTGATTTTTAATGAACCAAATAATATTAATATGATACACAATTCACTGAAATAGCAGTGGTTAAATAAAACTTCCAAAATGTACATCACTTGTTTACTAAAACTTAATAATAATATAATTATATAATAAAAAGTCAGGGGATCAACAAAGTTATTAGAAGTCATCCTCTGTGTTACATGACTGTGTGGGCCCACAAATGGCATGGCAACCTGTAGATCATAATACCACACTGTAAATATACTCTGTTACAGGTCCTGCTCTGAAAATTTTACTTATGTAAAACTGAGCATAATCAGAAAAGTCTGGTGCCAACCTAACTGCTGCAAAGCCCTTTTGGAAGCCTGTAAATTGAACATGATGAACATGATAAAGTGCCCTCTAAGGCCTCTAAAGCCTTTTAGATCACACCTCAGCCATATTGTACACTTTTCTAACAATGTTTTCCAAAAAACAAACAAACAACAACAAAAAACAATACAGGAACAACAACATTAGTCAATTTCTTTATCTTATATTAAAGCCTCTGTCTGTCTGTCTGTGTTCAGTCTCAGTCCGGTTCCATTGCACACCAACAACAACTACAGCAGATGAGGCAGCGTATGCAGAGGACATCAGATTGGAATATATGATCCAGTTTCATCAGTGATAAAGTTAGTAAATAGTCTGTGAGGTAATGCTGGCCGATATATCAGATGAACCGATATAGGCCTACAAGTTTTAATTTCCTGCATGATATACATTTGTCATATACTGCCACTGCAGAGCTGAAACAACTGCTGTAGCTTATTTGTTTCTTGTGCAGAAGAACATGTGGGAAATATCTCCTAATATCTGAATACTTTTATACTTTTTAGTCTTTATGTCAATATATAGTGTGTTAAAATTAAAGAGAGATTGATGGATAGATATCATTATTGGTTGAAATAATTGCTTTAAGCTTACTTAAGCACATGTTGTTTTACTGGAAGAAAATAGTTAGGTTTTGATATAAGAATACAAAGAAATGTAATTTTTTGTCATTTCTTTGGCATATGTTGTTGCACAAAATTAAAATGTAATTTTTTAATTTAATCTCGACTTTATTATTTTGGCACTGATTACCCCTCATACACTGCTCTGCTTACAGAAGGGGGCGTTCCCGGTCTGAAGCAGAGCTCCGGTCATTTCAGCACCGGGCTCAGTGTGGAGGGAGAGCCGACAGGGGAGAGACGCAGCTGCTCGGCCACGGTGGATACAAACCAGGATGGTCCTCTTCCAAAAGCCCTCCTCTTAAAACATTTTAACTTAATTAAGCTCGGGGACTAAGGCGGGGAAAGCATCAGTGTACCGTGTGGTGACCGGCTGAGACAGATGCGTCTGCGGTCTCTCTGAGTCCGGTAGTAACGTCTGTCTTTGTTCGGTTGTGTGACATCTGTCCTCCTTTACCTCCAACATGGAGCATGTAGAGAAGGAGCACAGGTCGGACGAGGAGACTGAATATGAAGACGAGGAGGTGGACCCCAGAATCCAGGTAATCCTCACAGCCACAGTATTGATTATTGGTTTCCATCGATTCGGGTTCATTGTAGTCCAGCCAGTTGTGGTCTCCACACCAGCTACCAGAGAACAAAGTCCCAGCAGGATGCTGCCTCTGCTTTTCCTCAATCATATCAATATTATATATTTCAAATATAAGAAACATTCAACTTTACCTGTTCAGTTTACATCTGATATTGTAACAGAATTCTTTACAGTTCTAATCTGATGCAAATGTGACTAAACCAGTTCAGTCATGCTGATGTTATTTATTTAAAATCATATTTTATTGTGAACATCTTGAACATCTGTATTATTTACGATTTAAAAACATTTGTGTTTTTAATCGGAGTCCGCTCCTTCCCACCCCTACACATACACACATACATACATAGGTATATATATGCATGCAAACAGAAAAAAGAGAGTTTGATAATTAACAGAGAAAAAGACAGAATCAAAATGATTTACATAATATGAGAGATTAGTTTAAAGTGTATGTTTATGCAGAGCTTTTCAATGTAAAGTTACAGTCTTTCACTAAAATACAAAGAATAATGAGCTAAAATGAGTCTCAAGCATTAACTGCATAAAAAACAGAGAATAGCTGATATAATGGACCAGACAGTATTGATTATAGACTGTAAAAAATGAGGGAGGGAAAAAGATTAATTGGTTAACAAAATTGTCATCTCAAACAGTGGTTCTCCAGCTTTTTGGTGTCAAGGACCCCCAGATGTATCAAGCCATATTTAAACAAGATGTAGCCTCAGGTAACCTGTGTGACACTAACTGTCTGTACTGTACATCGGCAGATTAACAGTTTAGGACAACGTTTAGGAGGATCTATGGGCAGAAATGAAAGCCCGCCATGTTGAAACACCATACATGTTTTTCACGAGATTTGTGGCCATAGTTTCTTCTACAAGCTTGGAACAGGAGAGTGAGGTGAGGGCATTGCAATTAGCAACTACACCGCTAGATAGACGCCTCCTTTTAATATTTGTTATATTTGTTATTATATTTAGTTTCACTAATGTAAACCTAAGACTGGGCCTCAGTTTAATATGAATATCTTCAAATTCCATAGGGTGCTGTGTTACTCTTGATTCATTCCAGATGTTGTTCATTCCTCCTCCTATACCTCCAGATATTATATTACATTCCTTTCTCCTCCTCCTCCTCCTCACTCTGTTGCTCCCTCTCTTCCAGGGGGAGCTGGAGAAACTCAACCAGTCCACCGACGACATCAACAGATGTGAGACGGCGCTGGAGGTCAGTCCAGAGACACACACACACACGCACGTGTATTGAATGTGTATGCAGGTTATCTGTGTGCTCGAGCACTTTTTGACTAATTTGACTGATGTGCATGTAATCATGTGCACGTAACGACTGTCAGAAGATAAGACTTAAAATCCCAAGTGTTCACTGTGTCTGTGAAACCAAGCTGTCAGTTGTAACATTGTTCTGAAGGCATCGCTGTGCAGATACAGCAGTTTTTTTTCTGACTTCCAGCTGGACCTTTGCTCTGTCCAAACTCTTTGTGAAGTTCACATTTAGCTGTGTCAGCAACTTTAAACATACGAGGAATTGGCCTGTGTCAAGTTTTGTGACACACACTGACATACTGTGTTACAATAAACGAATTAAGGCATTTAAAGCAATTTTACTGACACCTGTATTCAGAGCAATCTGTAGGCAGAGTGCAGAGTCCCACTCAATGACTTTTACATAAAGAACTCTGGACTCTCTGAACCTGTGACCGAAGCAGAAATAATGCACTGCAGAGTCAAAGACAGTTACTTGGGCCATCAAGGCTATTTTAACTTGCATAACTGATCTTTGAATCCCATCAAATCCCAGTAAAATCTGATGGCTTACATTTATGTAGGTCAGCAATATGTAGCTTTATAGAGGTGAAAGTCCAAAGTCGTGTCAGCTTGAGAACTGTGTTAATCAGGCAGCTGAGAGGTTGAAGTGAACAGGAGTTCATTAGTTTGTGTCAGCACAATGTGACAGACCTATTATTTGGCGAGAAAGTGATTTTTACTCTGACAAAATTAAATTAACAGCAAGAATTGTGGTCGGTTGTTCTTCAGCATTTCTCTGCAGTCTTGTAGAGTCTGTGCTTTTTCAGTTGAACCACGTCTGGCTCTATGATGCAGAAGAATTTGCTCTAATACCGCTTTGATGTGTAACAGCATGCCAAGAAACAGAAACACGATTAGGGTTTGATAGCATAAACTCCGATTCTGTAATCACATTTTGTTGGCTGAGAAAGTGGAAACAGTTTTGAGTGGCAGCTTAATTAGTATTGACAACCCGCAGCTACAACCTGAAAATGAGATGAGCAGCAGAAGAAATGTTGATTAAATGTAGAGCTGCGAGTAATGTTTATAATCATCATTGAATATTCTGCCAGTTAGTTAAAAGCCATACATACATATTTGTCTTACATATATGACAAAAAAGAAAATCCTTTCATTTGAGAAGCTGCATAGAAGTAAATTGGCATTTGTTCTTGGAAAAATGACTAATTAGGGATGGGAAGTGATAAGATTGCATTGATACCAGTGCAATTATCAAATCTTCCAGATCTATATTGATTCCCTTGTTGATTTGTCCCCTGTTATTATAACATATTTACCATTGGTAATAACAAACGTGCTTCTCAGGTGACAAGCAGTGGCACCCATGCGTAGGGTTTCAAAGACATGGCATTCCTGGAATTCAAGCCCATGTTGCACAGAAAAGCATATTTCTGGTGTTTCCACCCTAACATGAAATGATAATTTTACAGACATTACAACTAGCTTGTTACTCTCCACCATGACTTCTTCTTGTTGTTGTTGTTCCAGCAGCACAAGTGCAGTTTGACGTCATTGTTTTGCAATGCACGCTATCAGAAAAACATGGGATCAGTTGAAAGGAATTGATAAGCTTGACGATTCAGATAAATCGGACAATGTGAAACTGGTTCTCAAGTGGAACCGGTTCTTAATTCCCATACCTGATAATCATAGCGAAATGGTGGCAGATTAATTTCCTTTTTAGCAAAGCTGTCAGCTGTTGACCACTGTTGTTGTTCCAAGAGCAGAGCATATTTTATTTTATTTTATCATAACCTCACTGTAAGTGTATAATCTACAGTATATGCCTGTGTTTTTCAGTTTTGCTCTTAAAATAAAGACCCTAGAAACATCTGAAACCACTATCCTTCTGTGCTTCACCTGCTGGGTCTTATGTTTGTGGCCCTCTGAAAATAATTTGAGGACAGAGTATCTTCAGTCTTTATCTCCTTAGCTGTGGTTTTGGGACCTGTCAGGTCAGTTGATCCTACTCCCATTTCTCCTGTAGATGCCGAGCCATGTGCCTACCCGTTGTAAATCCTTGACTGATTTATGTTTCTGCCCTTTCTTCATGCCTCCACAGACTACGAAATCAAGTCAAGTTGTTTTCATGTCTGACAAAGACGTCCACTGTTCGGGACTATCAGACAGGACTACGTCTGCTGTCAGAGGGGAAAAAATCTCAAAAATGGTCATGGCACAGATGAAAACCAAACATCCCTCACTGGAGATTGTCTTAGATGGGGCGAGACTGAGTGATAAAGATGTGGACAGATAGCTTACATACATTTTAAATGATGTCAAAGAGTCTTACAGCAGCAACTCCAGGAAATGCTCTTGTTGTTTGTTTTAGTTCTGCACTTAAAGCATTTATTCCACAATTTAAAGAACCACCAGAAACAAAATAACACAAAACCTGTGAAACAGATTGATTCCAGGAAATAAACTGACAGTTTTTTTAGAGCTGAAACAATTAGACCATGAATTGATTAGTAATGGACAGAACATTTGCTTGTTCCAGCTTCTTAAATGTGAACATTTTCTGGTTTTCATGGCCTTCTGTGTGCGTACACTCCATATCTTTGAAGTTTGGACTTCCGGTTTGACAAAACAAAACATTCAAACATTTGAAAATGTCACCATGAGCGCTGGGAAATTATGATGGGGATTTTTCACTATTTGCTACACAAATTGGGTACTTGAAACTAGAAAATAGTCAGCAGATTAATCAGCAATGAAAATAGTCATTAGTTGCACCCCTACTGTATAAATACCACAATATCAAGCCCATCATAACCTGATATGATATGATTAATATGATATAATACTCTATCAGTATTAACCTGGCCTTCTCTAGATCTAAAAATGATTGGTTGTTTCATTGATTTGTCAATTCACCGCCACTATTTTGATAATCGATTCCTCCTTTAAGTCACTGTTTAAGCAGATTCCCAAAATTGTCTTATTCCAGCTTCTCCAAAGTCAATATTTGTATCAATAGTTTTCTTACTCTTCTATGATACTTACCTGAAATCTTTTGGGTTTTGTTGTTGGATAAAATTTGAAAATGTTACCTTGGGCTAAACTATTCGATTTAAACAAGAAAATAATTAGCAGTCTAGCTTTGCGTTGCATTGCAGCTTTAGCTTCCTCAGCCTTTAGAGGGAGGTCAAAGATCGAAATGTTTTGCTAAAGGACACTGAAGGAGGACAGATGCTTGTGATTGCAGGACCTTGACCCTGGATATTGCTGTTTCTTTCTCTGTTTACTCATCAGCTGCTGACATAAACATAAAAAGTGCTGAAATCATTGCTGAATCCCTGCCAGGATTAATCTCTCCCCTCCAACGTTTTGACAGAGCTCCCTTTAGTTTTGTTGAGGGACTGAAATCGCCAGCAGCAGCATTAGTGCGAGATCATATCATTTAACCCAAAGATAAGTTTTTGATTTGAGGCGTTCATCGTGATGCTGACGAGAAGGGGGGGGGGTGAGCCAAGTGTCAAGGTGAAGAAGCTAATTCACTGTCATAGCAGTGATTCAAACTTTATTTAATCTAGCAGAAGTTGTAGACATAACGCCTCAGGGCACTAACGTGTTTACAAGGTGAAGTGCGTCACAGTGCGTGCGTCTGAGCCCTGAGCTGCAGGACAGAGACTCTGCACTGCAGTCTGCATCAACATCAGTATAATCACAGAGACAGTGAGATACAGAGGAGATGACGGGGGAGGGTGGGGG